>JAHWFP010202883.1:0-10625 GCA_023313725.1 Lithobius niger
TTAATGCTGTACCTGCAAAACCTACGTGGGGTGACTATGCTAATGCCCTACTGTCATATTGCCTTGTACCTTCCTCATTCTGCCCGGTATCAGTGCATATTGTGTTTGATGTCTACAAAGAAGACAGCGTAAAAACTTGTAATAAACAGAGAAGAGGAGAGTCAGCAGTTCATATCCACATTGGTTCATCAGAATTATCCATGCCTCAAGGTAATAAATGGAAACAGTTTCTTTATAACAGCAAAAATAAATGTGAACTAACGAAGGCGAGTTTACGAAAACAGGAAAAGACTTCCCTATCCAATTGTTGTTACAGATGGACAGATTTGTTGTTTAAAATCAACTACCCAACGTTTTCAATTTGTGGGCCCAATAATGGATTAACAGTTGTGACTTAATCAGCCTTCTACGAGTATTAACATTGCATGACTAGCAAACATCCGGGGAAATTTCATTTTCTGTGGGCCGCCATTTTTCATTCATGGTTGTATTAGCTAACTAGCCCAGTTTTGAGCTCAGAAAACATACTTACTGGACATTTTGAAGTAGAGGACACGTTCACAGCTTAATTTAGTAGCAAAACACACATTTACACGCATAGTAAGAATGTTAGGAATTTTCAGTTTCCGAAGACCGCCATTTTGATTTTTTGCCTGTAGTGGCTTGCAGTCACAGATTTGTGTCTTTTAAGGAGCTAATTTGACTTCGTAAAGTGCAAGGCATGCACAACGGTCGATTTCGTTTCAAACCATTTGAAATTAGATGCATAATAAGGACCAGTACGAATTTTTACTTTCCGACGGCGGCCATTTTGAATGTTTGGCAGTAGCGGATAACCGCCCCAGTTTATCGCATGGTAACATTGATTTTCGGATTCGGCAGGTCAAAATATATAGGAAAAGTCATAGAACACAAATTAGATCTCAAAAGCCACAAAGCAAGAGGAAAAGACCAGTCTATTTCCCTGGTGAAACCCGAGAAGCAGATCCGGCAGAAAAACTTCTTGTTATGGACGACACCAGTAAACCGAAATAATTCGTCGAAGTCCATTATGGCGCAGTAGTGGAAATTGGGGTTGCCATCCTCGTCGTCCTCGGCCAGAAATAGCAAATCGATCACCAGACGACCGATCACGGACTTGCAGACTCGGATAGGGTGAAGTCCGAATTCCGTGGTGAAGGCGATCACGTTGATGGCGAAACCGCTATTCTTGGTTTTGAAATCGCCGAACTGACTGAGGTTTACTGGGTACCGAAGCATCGAGTGGTCGAGGTTATCCATCCACTGCTCGTAATGCTGGGGATCCACGACAAAGCTGCGGTGAATCGCAGCCAAAACGGAGTAAGGGAAGCAGCGGTTGTAGTCCTGTTCTCCACATTGACGACAATCTGCCACTTCTTCCTCAGCTGTACCGGGAGGGGAGCGTAAGACGACGCGTGGAAGGGGTCGTACTTCCCCACATTGATCCGGAGCTCCGTCACAGCATCGACGACCCAGCTGCTGCCCTTCTCCGCGAAGGCGTCGATAACGTGGTGGATGTTCTGGTAAGCCTCGTCGAGTAAGGTGGGAACGTCGTGAGCAGAAGGAGTGTTGGTGTAAAGGCTCCAGAAACCGGTGTTGAGGGTTTGCCCGTCTCTGGAAAACTTTACCATCAAACAGAGTTGGAACTTGTAGGAAACGAGGTTGGTCAGGCATGCGAATAAGAGACGAGCAATGGCGGGTTTGGGGCAGGTCAAAAGGCGTACAGGATCGTGGAGGAGAGGGGCGTACCGTCGTCCCACGCGAAGTCCGTCTCGTAGCACCGGAAGCTACCCTCGAAGGCATCTTTGCAGGTTGATGGCTCCACGGTGCAGTCCTCACTACCAGGCTCCTCGCAGATGGAATGGGATAGGGTACGAGTGAAGTCTTTGGCGGGATCTTCGGAGTGGTGGTGGCGGCAGTCGGGTATGTGCACGGCCAGTTGCCGCTGGTCGGGGAACACCTCCGAACAAAAGGCACAGGTAAACGCTGTCTTTGCGGACATATTCGAACCTGCAAAGATGGATTGAAAACGAAATGTACACTCCTAGCATTTACATACGAAAAAAAAAATTTTTTACACTTTGTTTGCAAAACTATCCCAGCAAGTCCCGGGTTTCGACCCCAATTTTGAAACTTTAACCAGTAACCCCACCACCTAACCAGGTAGGTGTTCTCCCCCCCCCCCCACCTTCCGTGTCTTTAACACCTTCTCCACCAGAAACAGGTCCGGAACCCGCGTCATTTGCAACTCCTTCTTGTAGAACCCGCCCTCGATACCCTCTCCACCGTAATCTCTCAAGGTGTATGTGACGGGACTCGTGTTCCGCACTTTGTCCACGGCGTATACCTCGTTCGTGCAGTTCTGCAGGTAACCCTTATCGAACATGCCTTTGGTGCGGGATATTCTTACCTCGTCCCTGACTTTAAACTTGGGTTTGCCCGCGGAACGATTCGACGCGCGAATGGTCGGTTGAACAGTAATACCCGCAACCACGTCTTTCGGTCTAGCCCCAATCACTCTGTGCACGGCTCCGTTGTACCGGTGTAGAAGTGGGGCAATCAGGTCGAGCCACTGGTAGCTGCCCCTGCGGGTGAACTCGTGCCACGTAACCGTCTTCAGGGTCCGGTTGAGCATACGATCACGCTAGCCTTGGTCTCGGAAAAGGTGCAGTAGTGGTGGATACCGTACCATTTCGTCAGGGCCGCGAATTGCGAATGAAGAATCCCTTCCCCTCATCCAACTGCAGGTGTCTGGGTCTGGAGGAGACCAGCTTCTTCTCAGAGGCAATCACAACGTCTCTCATACTCTTGGACTTGACGGGTTCCGCCCGGGCGAACTTACTATACGCGTCTATGTGCTTGAGCAGGTACTTGTAACCCCTGCTAACGCCGGAGTATGGGATCATTTCCACAAGATCGATTTGCCACAAGTCATCGATGCCAAGGGCCTTCGTTCTCACCTTGGGTATTAACGCCTAGCCGGTTTGTGCAGTTATTTGACTAACGCGTCCATTCCGATCCTTTATTCATTTATATTTATCGTGTTTGCCCCATCCCCAACTTGACCTTAACCTTCATCGCACCGGCAACACCTGCGGTGGCTGCCTTCTCACCCAACCTCGCGGTGTTTGACAGCAGTATACTCCGGGCCTCGGTAGCTAGCTCTTCGTTGGCTCGTAGGCTAGGTCGTGCCGTTTACATGTTTCGTCTAGAGCGTTTATGCAGACGTCTTCCCTGGCCAGCTTCTTGCCGAGTTTAGTACCGGACGCGCAGTACCTGTACCCAGGGATGTGGAGTTCTACCGGAAGTTTGTCGATGATCTTGTTAATCAGACCCGAACCTTTTTGCCCCGCTTCCAAACCTTCTGGAACTGGGCATTCTTGGTCCTGCAGTCTGCGCATTTGCCTTTTAACAACAGGCGGTTGTTCGACGTCGTTACAAGGTTGGAGTCGAGGGTGTCGGTGTCCCGTTTGCACTTCAAGCAGTACATGTTTAAATTGCATTTCGGGCCTTTATTAAACTGAATAAAGGCTTAAATAATGAAACTCATTAATTACGACAATCTCGGCGAAACTGTCGGGAAGGCCAAGACACCTTGGAGTAAGCTCAGATTCCCCGATTCGCTGCGGTGCAACGTCTGCGGTCCGGCCGGGTGCGGGAAGATGAACCTCGTCCTCAACCTCCTCTGCAACGATGGCTGGTAAGAATATGACAGACTCGACGTGTGCTCCGAGACCCTGTTTCAGGCTAAGTACGAGAGGCTGAGGTGGGCCTTCGACGAGACCTGCCCGGAAGTCGCGGTGTTCTGCTCGAATAATGAGGAGGTACCGCTACCCGAGGAGCTTCTAGACCCCGGCAAGAAGACCATATTCATCTTCGATGACTGCATGATCGAGAAACAGGACCGAATCGACAGGTACTTCGCTTACGGTCGGCAAGCCAACGTGGACGTATTCTACCTGTGCCAGACATACAGCAGGATACCGAAGAGGGTGGTCCGAGACAACACGAATGTCCTCATTCTCTTCAGGTGAGACGACGCAAATCTCAGGCACGTTTGCAACAACCACGTCAGGTGTGACATGGGCTTTGAGGAGTTCAAGCGAACCTGCGGGGAATGTTGGAATTCCGATCCACATGGGTTCCCAACGATCGACAAGACCATACCCCTGAGATAAGGGAGGTACAGGCGCATGTTGGATTGAGTCTGTTACCCGATGTTGACGTCGACGTTGGAAACACCCGGACACCCCGACCCGCCCCACATCTAACGATTAGCAGGTTACACGTTCGTCAACGTGAAAATTCCAACAATTACGGGTCGTTTCTGGGGGTGTTTCCTCAGACTTTGGCCGAGATTTTACAACTCAAAGGGGTAACCCTTTGCAGATTTTATCACTCATCGCGAACCGCATCGAACCGGGCTAAACGCCGACACGGCTGGCCTAGCATAGCCCCTCACCCTCCCACCACCGCGGAAACGCGGAAAAGTGGGAAACGTCTCTTCGACGTTGAGGAGAACGTGCGTGTTTGGGTTGACGAGGACTTGCGTCTGGGTTGACGAGAATTTGCATGTTTGGGTTGACGAGGACGCGCGGTTTTTTATTGTCAGTAAATCACCATGACAACTCAGCACCGTCCGGACCCGTTCTCCAAACAGTTCGAGGCTTTAAAACAGCATCTCAAGCGGAAATTCCTCGATGCGAAACTCGAAAGGGCCACCGAGTCGGAGCATCTGACGAAGATTTTCAAACCGATCGGACCCATCCGAGAGCAGACCAAACTCCAAGCGATAGACAGCAACGTCAGCTCAACGTCAGCTCCAGATCAAAGAATTGCTGGCTATCGAAGCCGGGCAACAGAAACAGCACATACAGGACGGGGAAAAACTCCGGAACATTCAGAGGCCTTGGAAGCCGCGACCGGCCCCGGGTACAACGGGGAGGAAGATGGAGGATATATGGAAGACTCGGAATCCGAGTTGGCCATTAATGCCGGGGCGATGAGACGGTTATCCTGCTCTATGGGAGCACTCACCCCTGCCTCGCTCATGCAAATCGAAGCCATGACACCGAGCGCTAGAATGAGATACTTGGGGGAAGAGACTTCTTTGCTCGACACCGTGCAACTGGGACCGCTGGCTACTGAGTACCTGAGCATGTTCACCACTAGGGAAACCCTCACCGACCCCACTTTCGTTATAAGGTACGACCTGGAAACAAAACGGTACAAGATCGGTTCCTCGGACGTGGACTTCGAAGGGGATGACGTGGTAGTGGCAGGGAAAAAGTACAGGGGTACTGACAAGTTGTGGCAGTTGATCATGCTCAAGAACCCCTGTAAACCGACCGACGATCACCTGAGTCTGTTGGATTACACGCAATTCTCAGGAGAAGCAGCGCGGTCTACAGAGACCACGATCCAGAGTCTAAGAGACTGAAATCGAGCGCCAGTTACAAGTACGCGACCTTCATTAAACCGGTGTTTGGCAAGGAGAAGGGGCCCCAGCAACCGATTCGGCAGGGGGAAGGATACGCAATGCGCATTAAGTCCGTTAAGCGGCGGCAACCGGCTTGACGAGGGGGAGGATGCCAGTTTTACAATGACCCGAACGATCTGTGCGAAAGACTGAAACTGATCAGGGCTTCGAGAGATGTGGGGAACACCTTGCTAGACCAGGAAATAGTGCACATTTACGTGGAGTTGAAAGCCAACGGTCTTTTATCGGATGCCTAGCACGGCAGGTTGATCGAAGAGTTTGGGAGATGTTAGGAAAAAAATCAACAATAAAGGGTGCTTTCAAATGCCCAAGACCCCTTTCGTTTCGTGCGACATATGGGAAACGATGCCTTCCTCATCCATAGTGCTTTCCTTGAACTCCACCAGGTTTTCGACTCCTCTACTGCTCGAGGACAATGCGGAGGGATGGGATATCGCCCTGTTTAACTTAGAGACGTACAACTCAATTCCGAACGTGAAAGCCTTCGACTCGGACACGTTTCGGTACAGTCACAACAACGGCAGGCAGTGGACGAAACTCGTCATCCCGGAAGGTTCCTACGAACTGGAAGCGATTGAAAAACACGTCTACAGAGAACTGAAGAAGCGCGGGCATTGGGACGTTCCAAACGACGCCTCACACATAAGCATCATCAGTAACCCTAACAGTCTGAAATGTGAGCTGCATATTACAGACAAGCTCTACAAGTTGGATTTCTCCGGTGCCGACCCAACAACTGTGGGGAAGTTATTCGGATTCGAGCCCGAAGTGTACGTACAGGGTATCAGGATCGCTCAGAACACGGCCAACGCCCTTGACGTCAATTCCATCTTGTAACACTGCGATCTGGTAGGCAATTCTTCGGGTCGAGGCAACCGACCCTGTACTCGTTCTTTCTGAACTGTGCACCGGGATACAAGATAGTGCAATCCCCCCACAACTTGATATATTTACCGGTAACCAGCAACGCCATTCACTCGGTCAGAATGTGGCTGACCGACCAGGACGATCGTCCGTTAATTTACGGGGAGAGCGTGACCGTGAGACTGCACTTGAGGAAGCAGTAGATGGAATTTTTTTTTGCGCATAAAAGGGTATCCGTCAAATGTTGGACTTCAAACCCAACAAACCATCCCCCACAAAACAACCCCCGCAACCTACCGAATCCCGAGATAAACGTCGGCAAGTCCTGACTCCTCGAACGCGGCCTATCTCGAGAGCCTCATCTCCAATGCGAAATGGAGACCGTAGAAGGATACCTGAACATTCAGGAGCCTTTTACTCTGGACGAGTCTGTGGTAGAGTACAATTACCACGACTACTACCCCCGATATTTGGGACGAACTTGAACAGCGTGAACTCGGAACAGAGAACAGTAGTGCAGAACCAGGATCCCCACCGGAGTTACGTGTACGTGAAGGGTGACCTGGTAAAAGCAAGTGGCGGGTGGCTTACGCAGCCACCGACAAGATAGCCCTCGTCAACAACGCAATAGCCTACCTGTTCTTGAACATCAAGTACCATATAGGGGACAACACCGTGGACGAGATCAATCACGCGGGATTTGCCAGCACCATTAAGGGGACAGTCTCCTACGGCCTGTAAGACCAGACCCACTTAGCGAATAGGGGATGGTTCCTGGACGGAGCCAGGGCCAGTACGGCCGACGACGGGACGAATACCGTCTTCAAACACAAGAGAGACGTCCTTCTAAGTGCCCACTCCCCGAACGGATCCTTCGCTTACACCATCCCCCTCTCTCATCTCCTGAGATTCTTAGAGGACTACACCAAATCGATTTACAGGGTTCAGCAAACGCTGATTCTGATGCGGGCTGCGGACACGAATGCCATCTTCCGAGACACCGGAGTAGCCCCGGGAAAGATCGTTCTAGAGCAAGCTTCCTGGCACCTTCCCCACGTCACTCCTTCGGTCACGCAGAAGAATAGGCTGTACGGGTTGGTGGATGCCAGGATCACCGTACCCATGGATTTCATACACTGGTACTCCAACATGCTCGATTTGCCCACCACGACTAGCTGTACCTGGAGATCACGACGAGTTCTATTGAGAAGCCGAGATACGTGATAATTGGATTCCAGACCAGGAGGAAAATGGGACAGAAAAAGAATCCGACAATCTTCGACCACTGCAGCCTAACGGACACGCATGTTACGCTGAACTCGAAGCGATATCCATTTCTCGACATGAAAGCAGATTTTTTAAGCGGGATCATCTCAAACACGTATCAAGACTTGCTGAACTTCAGGAACCAGTACTACGACGAACCGGTAACTGGGCCCGCTTTCGACGTCGCGAGCTTTAGGAAGCTCTTTCCGTTGATCTGCATTGACTGCTCGAAGCAGAACGAAAGGCTTAAATCGAGCGTGATCGACGTGACTTTGAGATTCAAATTCGGAGCTCAAGTGCCGGATGCTACGCCTTGGTTATCAGCGACCGGCTCATGGCCCTGAAGTTGGAAAGGTGCAAAGTCGAAGTCGTGATGTGAGTGGGAAGGAAAAAAAGATAAATAAACGAGTCCACCAATCATGTATTCGTCGGCTCCCCTCCAGTTGTCGGTTTCCCAGAAGCAGGGCCTGCTTCGACAACTCAAAGCCGTAAAACGCTGAGCGTTCGTCTGTCAAACTCCCAGTTGAAGTGGAAGACCAACGTATCTCTACCGGTCACCAAACTGCAGCAGTCGAGAATTCGAAAGGCCCGGGCCGGGGATTGAAATTCTCGCATACACAAGTTCGGAATGTTGGCTTTGTTCCCCTGCTCCTCCCAATCCTCGCCGCCCTCGGACCAGTAGGAGGCGGAGCAGCAGGAATAGTTAAAGCCGTCAACGACTCCAAGGCCAACTCGAGACAACTCGAAGAAATAAAGCGGCACAATGCCAAGATGGAAGCCCTAGCCGCTTCGAAGACAGGCGGGGACTGGGAAAAAAAAGTCCAGCGGTGTGGTCGAGGGTTTTATCTGAAGCCGGGGTTCTCGGGAACCGGGCTTTGACGATCTTGGACCTTGCCGGATACGCTAAAACGTGGGGGATCCGCACATTCAGAGGAGTTTATTCGAAAGACCTGCTCCCCGCGCGTCCCAGAGCATCCGAATGCGATATACTGAACTTGCAGGACTCAAGAGACGGGGATGGAACTCACTGGACCGTGTATTACCTAAAGGGGGGTTCGTGCACCCTGTACTTCGATTCGTTCGGTTTAAAACCGCCCGCAGAACTCTACAGTTACCTCGGAAACAGGAAAATTGTTTGGAACCCGGGGAGGATACAACCGGCCGACGAGATACTGTTTCGCTCTAGGACTAACGGTTTCCGAGTTATCGAGGTGGGCCAACTCCCAAAATTCAAGTGATCCGCTTTTGGGTTAGCTAGCTGGGACCCTGAGTGGAGTTCCTGAAAGGGTGCCCAAATTTCGATCCGTTTTGCTCTAGGACCAACGGTTACCGAGTTATGGCATTTTAAATAATTTCGGGAAACTGAAACCGGGACCATCTTAGGAAAATGGTGGCATTTCGGGTTGCGCTCTTCAAAATGGGGCCATTTCCGGTTCCACTTCCTACAGGACGTGATGTCATTCGAAATGGTGGCACTTCCGGTTCCAAAATGGTAGCACATCTGGTTTACATGGGGGCAGCCATCTTGTCTGTCCCTGTCTCTGGCTGTGAAGTCGAATCCCACACTATCATACTACTGGCATGTTTTTTAAATATCTTTTTTTACAATAAAGATATATATATATATATATATATATATACTGTATATAAAAGAAATCTCAAAGTGTCTTTTCCTAACAGGTATTTGCATCTCTCAAATATGATACGAAATAATTAATTTATTGTACCGTAAATCGCCTATTAAAATTAGTATTAAAAAACGCTTAAGCGTATAAAATACGGATGTAAGCCTTAAAAAACTTAAAAGCCGTAAAGGAATAGATATTAGAAACAGACATGTAAGCCATCAGCGTCGCACTGATACATGTAAAAGAATCTCCAGCGACCCAAAAAACAAGCTGGAGCTTCTTTTACACGTATTAGTGCCAAGCTGATGGCTTACATGGCTTTATCTAATATCTGTTCCTTTACGGCTTTAAGTTTTTTAAGGCTTACATCCGTATTTTATACGCTTAAGCGTTTTTTAATACTAATATCCATTATTTTTTTCTTGTCTCAGCAAGAATAACACAGAAAAGAATACTGTAATCACCTTACATTAACTGTTATAAGAAAGTCTATTTAATACTCAATTTTAAGAGCTATAAAATTTGAAAATCGGTTCTTTGGTTCTTTGGTACTATGTGAGAGTAAAATTTCCCGAAGAAGAACAACAACAATAATTGTAGTCACATTAAAATAGCGTTCAGAAGGCCATAGGCCTTCATCATACGTATGTTTTATGTTGTAAAATTGAGCATCGGTTCGTTGGTTCGATTTTCAGGATTAGTACAGCTGTAACGGGCCAGAATTTGGGCTAATTATGAACATTGAGGATTTGAAATTTGGTACACAAGTCAATTCTTAGCTAATAAATCGAGCTAGCTATGGAATCTCTCGAGAAATCTTCTAAGGCCCCTTCCTGTCCCCTACCACACTCACCTGTAGTACTACGAATTTTGGTACTATGAATTTTGGCTAACAAATTCAAATTCCAATTTCCAATTCCAAATTCTAATTTTGGCCAACAAATGACCAACAAATTCTTGCTGATCGTGCTAAAACGTGAATTGGTACACAAGTCATTCTTAGCAATACAAATCGAACTAGAATTTGTTGATCATCAACCTCATGGAGAGGACACATGGAAGCACTGGAGAGTGGGTGTATCTCATGGGGTTCCATGTGTATTTGGATTTCCACTGCTACAAAGGATGCTTTTAGTACATTCATCAAGAATTTGTTGGTCATTGTTGCTTCACGGGGTGCCCAGGTAGGGGGGAATGCTGGGGGAGGCTTTGGTGGTATTTCATGGGGATCCATGGTTGGTTCAATTCCTAGTACTAGGAATGATCTGAGTACCAAAATGCATGCTTTCAGTACGATCAACAAGATTTTTTTCGGAAATCAACCTCATGGAGCGGGAATAGGGGGG
>JAHWFP010202908.1:0-11859 GCA_023313725.1 Lithobius niger
TCTCTCTATGTGGTACGTAGACGAAATGCTTTTAATTTCCTTAGTCACTTTAATAGTTTGGTAATCTTCGCTATTCAGTTATGTGGTAAGCTTAGCAATTCAGCTATTTGGTATTCTTCACTATTCAGGTATTTGGTAATCTTCGCTATATTCATGTATTTGGTAATCTTCGTAGTCAGGTTTTTTGGTAATCTTCGCTATTCATGTATTTGGTAATCTTCGCTATTTGGGATTTTGGTAATCGTCGCTATTTGGGATTTTGGTAATCTTCGCTATTCAGGTATTTGGTAATCTTCGCTATTCAGACTTCGCACTAGGCTTCTCTCTGTTGGCGAAACTTCTGAGATGAAGGAAGAGAAGGTGGAGGGGTTGGTGGGGAGGAGAGAACGGATGCAGAACCATCTGCTCCAGGGAAAATAAACGATGAAAGGAGCAAAAGCGTGCATCTGTCACTTTTCCTCCGCTCTATGGTCTGAAACAGGGAGACCAGATGTATATAGCCAATAGGAAGACAGATAGCGGTATTATAGAACACGTTCGCCTGCTCCCGCAGTTGCAACTGTATCATTGCTTCGGTATAACCTACTCCCCCCCCCCGGGCCCATCCCCCCCCTCCCCCCCGCATTCTCTCTGTTTCCAATAACAGATAAGAGAGGGAAGTCATATTTTCACTGTCACCTTATTTTCCATCGAAGGTACTCGACGGGAAGAGAAAGAAAAATGGAAATAAATATGGACAAGCGGAAAGAAAAAATACTGTTTGGTACTAAATTTAAGTTGCGGGATGCGGCGTTCGGTGCAAATAATAATAAAAAAAAAGGTTATTGAAGAAATGTTATACCAAAGCTCAAACGAAAAAAGGGACCATAACTTTACGGGAAACAAGAGGGGAAACAACACTACCCCGCAAGGGACTCTGACGTCACCACCACTTGCATCCCGACTCCACTTAAATACACTTGTTTATGTAAAATAATATACATTTCTTGACTCTCTGCAATAACTAATTTTCAGGCCATCGACTTATGGTTATGGTTATGGTTCAGAAGATCATATCGAAAACGTGCGCAAACGCTTAATTGTTTTTAAAAAGAATTATTAAAACGTGTTAAAACGCTACTCGCAGCCATAGTGACGCCGACGCCATACTGTGAGACGAGAGAGAGCAACAAGAAGACCTACTTTCGACCAAAACATTAGAAAACGGAAATTATGTCTGGCCGGACAAGTTTTTGGTTGCGGTTTCTGATGTTGTATGTTTAGCCGCAGCGGCCGTGCCACCCCCGGCGCGGCGAAACAGTGGGGGGGGGGGAGGGGGAAGACCCATTATTTTCGTGACCATCATTATCAAAGATATATTTGTTTTCAATTTTGTATTAAAAAGTGCAAATTAAGTTAAATCAAGGTCGCTGTTCACAAAAATGATGCTCATTGTTTTTTTCAAATTACGTGCCTCAGTTGCGCTGCCGCGCTCGCTGCAGCTAAACATATAATATCAGAAATCGCAACCGAAAACTTGTCCGCCCAGAGACAAATTCCGTTAGCTAATGTTCTGGTCGAAATCAGGTTTTCTTGTTGCGCTCTCATCTCACAGTATGGCGTCGGCGTCACTATGGCTGTGCGTAGCGTTTTAACACGTTTTAATAATTCTTTTTTAAAATAAATAAGCTTTTGCGCACGTTTTCGTTACGATATTCTGACCCATAACGACGAAAGGCTGCGACAGATCGGCGAATTAAGACGATAGCGCGAAAAGTAGCTATTTTAGACAATTACCGAATTTAAGAATGACGAATTTTAGTTCCATTTCTTGACAATAGATGCCGGTGTCAGCAAAGCGTGTTAACCTAACTGTATTTTAAATAATTCGTGGATTTTACAGATGTTGTATTTTTGCCTTTTTTTAATGAACGTTTGTCCTTTTTAGAAAAAAATAAATTAACACATACGCACACAAATTAAATCTGTTAACACACTTTGGTGACACCGATGTCTAGCGGCATGAAATGGTACAGAAATCGGTAAATCTCAAATTCTTCCTTTATATTGTACAAAATACTGTATGCAACGATATTTAATTGTTATTTTGCTATGACAAAGTGTAGAACAGCAAAATAAATTTTAACAAAACTCTGGATCTGCCCCCCCCCCCGGTAGCTTTTTGGCAACCTCAGACGATTTTTAAATTTGTGTTTGGTGATTGGATTCGATCGGGCGTGCTCTTGGTTTGATGAAACTCTCACCCACCACCTCTGCTTACTCACTTTGTTCAGCTTATCCAAAAATAACCTTTAACAAAGCTTGCAGTGAGCATTGCGACTTCTTGGTTGTTTTTTTTTTTTTTTTTTTTTACTTTAGGGCGCGTTACGCAACGACAGTTTTCTCGCTCACTAACTTTTACTTGGTTAAAACTATATCTGCTGGCTGCTTCTCGTCTTTACGAGAGCATGTAGTTTTCGAGTTAGCTATACGTAGTAACCATGACAACGACGGGGACACGTATATTCTCCTTGTGCCTCGCGCGACTGGAAGTACGAATCGTGCAGTACTACAGCATCGATACATGACAAAAGAAAATAATTTTTACTGCAGTACAACACGGCTAACAGATTTCTGAATGCCAGCATTGGATGGTTTGTTTTCGATTCGATAACCCCAAAATGGCCGCCGTATTGGCTTTTGAATTCTCGCTGCGAGCAGCTATTTATTCTACTGTCGTCTGATCACCGCCAGAAGATGCTCTTCGCGCGAGAACAGCAAAATTTGGAAATAGCGAGAAAACCCAACAATGTTGTAGTAATGTTTAAAATTACTGTTGCACTTTGTTCTCTATCATTGCAGTTCTTTATCACCGAAGTTAAGCAGATTTGGGCCTGGTTGATACTTGGATGGGTGACTACGTGGGAATCCGGATACTGCAGACACAGGGTCTTAAAGCTTAGTCAGTATCGGACTTTGTGTAGCTCCTGGCCCGATATCACACTTATCGATCGCCGGTAGCTTGATTGCTCTTCGTATTTCCGACGATATTTTCTTTACCTAAAATATAAGCCTTGTATTTTGTCTTGCGTGCTCGCGTAACTACGTCATTCATTCACCCTCTCGCCATTCGCGTAGCTTAGCTTTGCCCACTAGCGCAATTGCGTCATTCATTCAACTTCTTGTTGCCTACGCAGACTTCCCTCATCATGTCGCGTTGCCTTGTTGGGTTTAAAAAAAATATTCTCAAGTCACTAAAACTCACCGATTCTTTAGAGTTTAAACTTAGTCATCTTTGTCTAATCTCAAACTCTTAAAATTATAAAGAATCTAAAACTGTGTTATTGTTTATAACCTATTTCAGCGTTGGTTAGCTGACTATGTAAATTGTGATCGCGTGGATATAACCCTTGGCCTGTGGCGTGATCAGGGGTATCTCCTGCGTCCGTCATTGCCAGTCGTCTGGTGGGGCTGCCGTGATTTTTCACGGTCAGTCTTTTGTTTTAACTTGTCCCGTCGTTTTGTATGTATTAATTTGATTTTTAACAATTTGTACGCTGGTTCGGCCAAATGCAATAAAAAACTCCGCATCGTTCACGTCGTGCTGATGTCCTGAACTCGTCAGTGCTAAAAGGTAATTACGAACTGAGCTATGTGTTATGTTTAATTAACAGCCGAATATAATTTAGCGGTCTGAGCACGTTTGCGGGATTTTTTTTTCGGTGCCATCTTAACTAGCCTTGATGTCACTATAATGTTTTGGTGAGCGTGGCCTAATGTCAGACTCTCGACGTGGGTTTTATTAAAGCTGCTGGAATCCCGATAGCTGCTTTTGTTGATATTGGTTACTAATGCAGGCACTCATTAACCCTGTTTTGTATGCTATGCTTATATTTTCAAGTGTCTAGCCTACTCAATTGGTTAACTACGTTTCCGTCGGAAATAGTAAGCCTAACTTGAAAAGTTGCTTTCCTTCATTGTCATTGATCCGTAGCGAGAGCATCACCCTTGATTTAGTTTTGGTTCGACATGTCCGTTACGTGATGCCTAAACCGTCAATTTCATAAACCCGTTACGAGAGGTCTAACGTAAAGGTGTAAGCCACTAGACTTGAAATTAACCATTTTCTACTGAAAATTAAGCTTGTTCCGTTGCGTGACGCCAGTGCCATTCCCAAATTTGTCCCGTAACGAGATGTCTAACTGACTGGTTAATAAGAGCTGAGTGCCGCAGCGCTTGTTTCGATTAATACCAATTTCGCTTAAACGCATTTACTCATGTAACACGCAAGTGATTGTAGATGTCTCTTTAATGACTTTTTTTATAATAAACCGTAACTTTCGTAAATCTTAAGGTTTTGTCAAGTGTGGTCATGGCTATGTGGATTGGGTTTTTATTTCCATAGCTGTGCTGAATGAATTAGTTATCCTAACTTTGCTTAACTAAAACTTAACCTCCCCTGCGTTCTTTCGTGGCGTTAAGACCCCACAAACGAACCCGGGACCTTAGCAGAATCATACCCTAGATTTTTAATTTCCCCCGCTGCCAGTTTTTCCAACAGGTGTGGGAAGATGTCGGCTCAATAAGCAACTAAGAGCGATATCAGGTAGATGACCAGGAGTGGTTACAGCTCGATACAAACCCTTTGAACTTTTTGGCTATAATTACAAATACATTTAATTTGTTATGTATTGCCGCATTCATTCAGTAGAAACTGGAAACAAACCGTAAATAAATAAAGGTTGCCTAGCAAATAGAGTTCGGCGAGCGAGAACTTGGTGAATAAACACGCCCTTAGGGCGTATTTACCCAACGACTCGCCTTCGCCTTCTCCCAGCTAGAAGCTAGAAATCATCTGAAATTCAAACATGGCAGTGTTTTTAGATCTGCCGGCTCGTGCTCGCAACGAAAACAGTAAATATCTGAGTTCAGAGCGACCTGGAAAATTGTTTCGTCAGGAAGAATTCTTTATCTTGTTGTCACGGATTATATGACTGAAAGAATTTGCTCAAATGATGTCGGATGTAGCTAATCCAGGAACGTTGTTACTATGGAAACGACACCTTTGCTATCGCGATTAAATTCTAGCTGCGAGAACGCAAAGGCGAGTCGTTGCATAAACGCGCCCTTAGGGGGAATCTATACGCAATGACAATTTTCTCGCTCGCTAGCTTTTACTTCGTTAATACTGAATCTTCTGGCTGCCTTGTCAACGGCGACAAGCAGCCCGGCGAACACAGCCCATCGAGTTGTCTACACGTATAGTAACCATGGCAACGCGAAAACTCGGTGTGCCTCACGACACGAAGTACGATGCTTGCGGTGTGACAGCGTCGATTTATGACACCAAGAAAACAATTTTTACTGCAGTACAAGACGACAGACTGATTTTTGAATGCCGTCATTTGATTGTTTATCTTCGATTCGATAACCCCGACATGGACGCCATGTTGGATTTTGAATTCTCGCTGCGAGCTGTATTTATTCCTACCGTGGTTTGATCATTGCTAGAAGCTGTTCTTTGAGAGAGAATAGTAAATTTCAGAAATAGCGTGAACAATGTTGTAGCAATGTTTAAAATTACTGTTGCACTTTGTTCTTTATTCGTGCTGTTATTTATAACTCATGTAATTTGTTGTTTATTACCGCTTTCATTTAGTTGAAAGGGGGAAACTGATCGCAAATAAATAACGGTTGCCCAGCAAATAGCTTTCGGTGAGCGAGAAGATCTCGTTGCGTAAACGCACCCTTATGCTTCGTGGCTTGCTGCCATATGCCTGCAGCGATGTGAATGACCTACACATAAATCTTTCAGCCAAGAAGTCCTTCCTACCAAATCGGCAGCTTAACTCAACGCAAGGAAAGCTGAAATCCAACGCATTCTCGATTATGACCCCATACTTTATTAAAAGTTGGCATTACGTTAGTATTTTGACTCTTTTTCATTTGTTTCTTTCCCAGCCTCTACGTCTCCATGTCAATTCCTTTTCCTCTGATCCTTTTCCGCCATTATTATTTCCCCACGACGTCCATATTGCCGATTCCTTTTTTCTGATTGGACGGCCGCAGCCCTCTCTCCAGCCAATTGGCTCCATTTATTTGGAGTCAGCTTTCGGCCCCGCAGAAAACTACTAAGCAGATTTGGAAGAAGAGGCGGCTGTTCTTCGAAGTCGGCTTCTTTCCTTCGATGGGTTGGTGAGGTCCGGCGGGGGTAGGTTTGCAGCCCCTAATCCTCTTCTCCAAACGCCTTGGCTTGTCCAGTTCCCACCCTACCCCATCACCTCTCTTTTACTGGTGGTCCTCATTGCATTCTTCCTTCGCAGACGTGAGCGTCTCAGATCAGCTTAGGGCTTGAAGATCACGTTGATTCAGGAAAAGCAAGAAAAGAATACAATTTTATTTTTCTTATTTTACAGAAAAGTCAATTCGATTTAAACTGGGATACATCCGTAAGGGAATTGAAGGGCTTGGGACACAAGTAAATATCACCCAGATGGGGTCCCAAGGCACCAGATTGCGTTTCTTCGAATACTTACCAGGTCGCCTGCTTGGAAGCCTTGGCGATCAAGGTATTGCTTGTTCACTTTTCAAATTGTTACAAATCCTCTATGAAAAATCCACTACGACAAATCCACTATGAGCAATCGACTATGAAAGACAAAGAGTTGACTTTTCTCTGACTTGTTAAAAAAAAAATTGAAGTGCCTCAACCGAATGAGGTGATAATGAGATGAAGAGATGAACAGATAATGAGATGAAAATACAATTTTGAAATATGAAATTTCATCAGATCGCCTGATTGTAAACCTCGGCGATCAAGTATTGCTTGTTCACTTTCCAAATTGTTACAAATCCTCTATGAAAAATCCACTATGCACAATCGACTATGAAAAACAAAAAGTTGACTTAAAATTTCAAGACTTTTTCCTAACTTGTCAAAGAAAATTGAAGGACTTCAATCGAAAGAGATGGTAATGAGAAGAACAGATCAACAGATATGGGATGAAAATACAATTTTGAAGTATGAAATTTCACCAGATCGCCTGATTGGAAACCTAGGTAATCAAGGTATTGCTTGTTCGCTTTTCAGATTGTTACAAACCCTCTGTGAAAAATCCACCATGAAATATCAACTACGAAAGGCAAGGAGTTGCTTGTAACTCTGATCAGGGTTCGAACACGTCTTGCTTGTAAACTTAAACTTCCAAGACTTTTCTTGGATTTATCAATGAAAATTCAAGGACCTCACTCGAATAATTAACAGATAATAAGATGAAAATAAGATTTTGAAATATGAAACTCACCAAGTTGAATCCTTACCAGGTCACTCGATTGTAAACCTTGGTGATCAAGGTATTGCTTATTCATTTTTTCCCGTTGTTACAAATCCACCGTGAAAAATCCCCTATGAAAAATAGACTATGAAAGAATTGCTTGTAACTCTTGATCAGGATTCGTTACTTGTACACTTAAACTTCCAAGATTTTTCCAGGAGTTGTCAATGAAAATTCAAGAACCTCAATCGCATAATTAACAGATAATGGGATGCAAATACAATTTTGAAGTACGAAATCTCACTTGGTCGGTCTGTTGGTAAGGCTCGGTGATCAAGGTATTGCTTGTTAACTTTTCCAATTGTTACAAATCCACCCTGAAAAATCCACCATGACAAATCCACTATGAAAATCGACCATGAAAGACTATCAAAGAGTTGCTTGAAACTCTGATCAGGATTCGTATACTTGCTTGTAAACTTAAAATTCCAAGTTTTTTCCAGGACTTGTCAGTAAATTGGATTCAATTAAGGACCTCAATCGAATAATTAACAAATAATGACATTAAAATATAAATCTGTGCCTAACCAACACTGCTGAAAGGCAGATCGGTCGTTTCGATTTGGGCACAGCGATTCGATCTTCAATTCCTGGGCACAGCAATTCGATCTTCAATCCTGGGCACATCGACTCGATCTTCAATTCCTGGGCACAGCGATTCGATCTTCAATTCCTGGGCACAGCGATTCGATCTTCAATTCCTGGACACAGCGACTCGATCTTCAATTCCTGGGCACAGCGACTCGATCTTCAATTCCTGGGCACAGCAATTCGATCTTCAATTCCGGGGCACAGCGACTCGATCTTCAATTCCTCGGCACAGCGATTCGATCTTCAATTCCTGGGCACAGAGTTTCGATCTTCAATTCCTGGGCACAGCACTGCTGTCCAGCACAACAGAAACACAATTTTCTGTTCTGTGAAGTTCCAGGAGTATTCAAGACTTAAGGTATTTTTTCAAGTTTCTCAAAATGCTTTTTCTGGTCTGGAAAGGTGCTTTTATTTTCAATTGCCAGGACATTTACAGGTGTTCTAATGCCCGTGCAAACACCCGGTCTTATAGAGCGAATGTAAATCAATACAACACTCGACTAGAATAGAATACTCGACCTTTGAAACCAATGGCCGTAGCCGTTGGCTTACGCGTATTTGTATCATTCTGAGGTCATATTTGACCTCCAGAAAAGTGGGGGAAAAAGACATGCTTTGACGGATAGGTCCACTATTCTTGCACCGCCTTTCAACCCCCTTGGCCTTGCCTCATGCCGGGCCGAGTTGCTAGTCACTCGCGTTGCTAGTGATTGGTAGACACTCAAAATTCCGTCATATTAGAGATTCGTATTAACGAGTGAATCGCCCCGGGGCTAATCATATAGCAAGATTTTTCACGCCTGATTATTGGGTTTAAGCCTAAACGGCGTATTTTTAACGTGGTTTATCCCCAGGGACGTACACATCGATGGGGGGGGGGGGGGACAAGGGGGGCGCAAGACCCTGACCCCATAGCAAAGTGCCCTTTTTGTAAAAAAAAAAAAAATGGCGAACATTAGCTGGAGCTGTGGTGCAGAAGGACCAAAACAAGGCAAAAAAGAGACAAAAACGGCTACGAAAATCTTGCAAAGGAGTGCAGAAAAAATTAAAATATAAGAATGGCTGAAAAGAGGGGTGAAAACATAAAAAAAAATGGTTCCCAGGAAAATGCAAATTGCTCCTGCCCTCACGGCAGGGCCGATTAACAGATGAGGCTAATGGGGCAGCTGCCTCGGGCCCCCGATAATCAATGTCCCCCCCCCCCCCCAAGACTACCTGAATTTTTTTTTTACAAATTTTTCAAATGGTTATGTCGTGGTTATTTTATATCGTGTTTGTTTACGTTAGATTAGGTTTTGTTAACCATAATTTCTTTCTCGTTCATCAATCAAAATTACCGAGTTACAGGTCTACGTAACGGTGCACAAGAGTATACGTTTCCATCGGCTCAATCTAGGCAAAAGCTGTGATGCGTTGCGCTGCGTTGCGTGATGTGTTATGTGATCGATTACTTTTTTATTGTACTTTTTTTTTATTGCACATAAGGATGGCTCGGTGTCTGAATGCAACTTGCCGTTATGTGTCCGAAAAATGTTTTAACTGTTTGTTATTCGATGTAGTGGCAGCATTGTTCCTTCATAGGTATTCGCGACTGCTCCGGCCCGAACAACACTTTGTCAGTTGAATATTTTTAAAGTTTTTTTTTAGAAAAAAATTCCACCACTTTTTTATACCGAATGGAATTTTTGATCCAGAAAGTGGTCCCTATATTCACTTAAAAAAAAAAGATCAAATGGACTTTCAGACATTTTCAGGTTTACCATTTTTTATGGCCCACCCACCTACCCTGTTTAGATCCCCCCCCCCCTTCCACCCGATACAAACCGATGCCTTGGGTCCCACAATTTTTTAATCCAGCCTTGCCTCACGAGCGCCTGTGCACGTCACTGGTTATTCCCCAAAAAAGTTGCGGTGACCAGGCGTTCCACAATCAGGTTCGCTTGGGTTCGTGATCCAGCGCGTGGGATGGAACGTGCGGTCATATTATTATGAACACTCCGTCGAGCTCTACCGGCGAGTCTCCTTTATACCTCTCCTGGTAATGTCTAATATCGTAAAAATTGCAGGTCATCATCGTTGAGTGAGGGATTTGTTACCAACCTTTTATCACCTATAGCCCACTATAAACTTTTCACGGGTCCTCTAGTAATTATCAACCTACGTCTATAACCAGTTTTCCCCTCCCTTACCCATTCTTTAACGACTTAGCAGACAGAGCGCAAAGCGTATACGGTATTGTTTAAGGTACTTAACTCGTTAACACGCGTCATAAATGCCTGCAGATAATTAGCCGAAGCCCTTTTCGTTGTAACATTTTGTTTCTTGGAGTGTAAATTCCGAGACAACGAAACCATTTTGTTATCTGGTGGTTGGGAGAAATGGGGCTTTTCCCCATCTCCGCTCGACCAAATCCCCGCGCTTGCGTAATACACTGAAGACAATAACCACCATCAGCTAGACGACTTTGGTTGCACTCCTCCGTATTGTTGTTGATGTTGCTCAGTTTAATTTTTCGTGTGTGCTTAAATTTTGTGTTCTGCTGCGTGGCGGCTCTTCTGCAAAATTAGCAGTTTTCGGACACTTTCACGTAATGTCCCAACATCAAGACTCGCAACAACTGACTCGGCCTGATGCAACAAGTCCAGAAATTCTTTCACCTCTCACAACAATGGGCACTTTCTTAAACTCGTCGAACAACTCGCAGTAGTTCGTATGTGGGGAGCTTTCGAGGGGTTGGACAAAGCTAGAAATCTCCTACACCCAAGATTTAGATTTAGATTTAGATTTAGATTTGTAAATTTAGATTTGTAAGATTTAGATTTGTAAATCCGTTGCAAATGTTGTACAAATCTTGTAAATCTGTAAAACTCGGATAAATCATCTAAATCTTGCACATCTTGTACAAATCTTGTAAACCTTGTAAATCTAGTATAAATCTTGTAAACTACGTAAGTCTGGCGTAAATCATTTAAATCTTGTAAATCTTGCACAAATCTTGTAAATCTTGTACAAATCTTGTAAATCACGTAAATCCGACATAAACCATTTAAATCTTGTAAATCTGTAAATCTTGTGCAAATCATTTAAATCTTGTGTCGATCATTCAAATCTGTGTAAATCTTTAAATCTTCGGCAAATCCGTGTAAATCTAGCAAAACTACATGTAAATAATTAAATCTTACTTAAATCTTCTGTAAAGCTTTAAATCCCACCAGATCCATTAATCTTCATAAATCCAATGGAAGATTTACGGATTTACAAACCTCATACACTTTTTTTGTCTTTGTCGAACACCTCGGGGGCTTCATAGCCGAGGTGTTCGGTGAGTTTTATGAAAGTGCCCAATACCATTCTCAACGTTTAAGTATCATTACGTCACACTGCAATCCAAACAATGGGCATTTTCATAAACTCATAGAAAAACTCGGCACTGCAACCCCCCCCCCCCCCCCCGACCACCCCATCTCATCAAAGGTAGTTCATAAATGCTCGGTGAATTTGCTAATACCTTAAAGCGACGTCACCGCTGATGCATCGCACTCATCGAATGCAGAGGCCGGTTTTTCTGCAGAATCCATCGACTAAAGATGGCGGCCCTCCAGTGTTTTTTTGCTAGGATTATTTACGTAAACGTAATTAACGACTGGTGAAGATTGGAGTCACGCAGTATCTCCATTAACTAGCTAAAAGAAAGTAACAGGTCACTCGACCATAACTAATAACTTTCTAATCGCTGCGTATTTAATGTAAACCTACTTAGCAACTCCCTTAACAAGGTGATTGGTGAGCAAACGATGGTGAGCAAAAACACTTCTTTACTGACGCTAACCTCAATTTTAACGTTTTAAAAAGCCAGCAAGTGCACATGTATACAGTAAAATGCGAAATTTCGGGATTTATCATCCCGTTGTCAAGCAGAAATTATATTTTATAGCATAAGCTACAAGTCAACAAG
>JAHWFP010202909.1:4924-19706 GCA_023313725.1 Lithobius niger
CCCCCCCCCCCCCCCCCCCAACTGGAAGAAAAAGTAATTTTAGGACCTCGAATATGGCACTTTCAGCAGTCGAAATTTCTAAAAACGCATCAGCTTCCCTTGATGACAGTGTTTACAAGATTTTGAGGCTATTAGTACCATTTTTGCATGTTTAGTTTTTAGAAATAACTTTGCATAAAGAGCCTTGGCGCCTGGTTTCTTGGCTTCTTAAGTCTTTCAGGTCCTAACTATGTCACGGATGTGGACATACAAGTGAACAGTGTGTTCATCATACTTATTGTTCATAATACTTATTGTATGAATCTTGAAAAAAGATGGATGTAAGGAACATTTTACAGAACCTTTTTAATCCAACATATCTTTTCGTTAAAAACGAGACACATTTCTATACATCTGACTGTAACTGTCGGTGTGGAGAGTACTTATTTTGGCTACAGCACTAATCTTGGCTGCAGGAATCATCTGCATAGTCTCGATGATTATACGAAAAGCGCAGTTTTGTCTGGGGGGGAGGGGTCACATTATTTGTGGACCTTGAGTGTGGGTAGTCAAAATTTGGTGGTCACATCTTCATCCCTCCCCCCGGCATAAATAATGACCGGTCCTTTATGATGGGATAGAACTAATCTTATGAAAATAATATTTCGTGTTGAATTCTTATAAGCTTTGCTACATTATTAAATGGCAATTTGGACTTCTTATAATGTATTGCACTTTGAACATGAAATGTATGATACCGTCACGTTAGTTCACTATACTCGAGGCTCTTAAGGCGATGCTTTCGGCAAGCTTTTATCAATGCAAAAATCTCAAAGATGTTGTCCATGTCCGTATTTCGGCGCCTGGCGCCCCCCCCCCCCTCCCCCCGAGTTGCAGGGGCCCGTAAGCAATGCTTACCTAGCCTACCTGTACGTTACGCCACTGTCTGGGATAGCCAAAACTGTAATGCTTCTCATATCGCTCTGGACAACCTAGTGGTAAACATAATGACTTAGAATGTGATATATGTTAATAATAAAAACGTTCAGTTCGAGTTCCAGTGATTGTAATACAGCAGTGACATTTGCCGCCATATTGGCTCCAGTATGGGTTTTAGAGGGCATAACTACAAGGTGCACTAAATAAAAATGGAGGGAAAAACAACGTAAGAGCGGATTTCTTAGGCTTAAAATAACGTTGTTTTCTCCAACAACAAAAATCGCGCGTTTTCGGTTTAAGAAATCACTCTTCACAGCACGGCTTTCAGTATGACGCCCTGCTGTCTCTCTCTCTGCAGTGCCCCTTGCAACTAACCCATTAAGGCTCCAGCATAGAGTCATATACAATAATACTACGTCGTGTCACTGCTCTATAGCCATGCGAGCGACAGACGGCAAGCCCCTGTGTGCCAATGTCTCCCAGTCTCGTTCTTAAACTTGCAACAGTCACTCTATCTCTCGCTACTATAGCCGAACGGTCTGATTAAGGTCGTCATGCAGTTACCACGGGAGGCGCTGGCATTACAATACACTTGTTATAGTTAAAAGACACAGTCTGCTAGTGAGCCGCTATTTTATATCTGACAACAATTATGCTCTGACCACATTTAAATCTCAGCTACTTCACGGCGAAATACTATAGTGTGTCTAGATAGGAAATAATTGATAGTGTGTTACTTTTGACCATAAGGTAAGAAATGATTTACCTGTAATTACTACACGTCTTCGGCTTCATTCTCCAATTCACCAAAAACCAGACGCTTGCAATTCCAGTTAATACAGCCGCTGTTAGTATCCATAATCCGAGCGGACCAGCCACAAAATTAACAATGATTTTCGGTCGTCGTAGAGGAAGAAGCAGCCATCGGCAGAATACCATGCCTAGAACGTCAATTCCTATTCCTGGCTGGTTCGTAAACCTACTCCGAACTATCCTTCAGTGGTAAATACAATAACGACGACAAGAAGTATTTAGACCTGAATCACTCATGACGTCATTGGGCGGGTTTCCGCCATCTGCTGTTATTGCTGTAACGCCGAACCTGACAGTTGCGCATTTGGTGAAACGTTTGTCATATGTCGCTCTCGTAACAGTTCGGCTCCCGAAAGTAAACAAAATTATACTCCAGGAAGCCCGGAATTTTTGAAAAAGGCGGAGAATCACCCCCAAAATAACTGGGTATAGAGAAGTGACACGACGTAGTATTATTGTATGTAACTCTATGCTGGAGCCTTAATGGGTTAGCTGCAAGGGGCACTTCAGAGAGAAACAGAAGGGCGTCATACTGAAGCCGATACTGTGAAGAGTGATTTCTTAGACCTAAAACGCGCGATTTTTGTTGTTGGAGAAAATAACGTTATTTTAAGCCTAAGAAATCCGCTCTTCCGTTGTTTTTTCCCTCCATTTTTATGTAGTGCACCTTGTAGTTACGCCCTCCGATACCCATACTGGTACCAATATGGGGGCAAATGTCACTGCTCTATTCGACGAACTGGTGTGTGCTTTCCGAGCCCTCTCCGAAGACCAATCAGCAACGGAAATATGTTTGCGTGCGTGTTGGTTGTTTATTTCAGAAACTTTAATTCTTATTGGCTTACCAGCTTTCTGTGGAAATAAAAATTGTATAGGGTGTGGGACGGGTGGTTAGGCTTTTGAGTGGTTGCGAGAGTCCAGATGTGGGAGGAGGAAATAGTTGCCACATTTCCTGCATTGTCGCCCACCTAGACCATCTTCCAAAACGACCAACCTGTGTGCGAACCATACACACGCTCTTCTAAAGACAGTTTGGTACCGTCAATGCACAGAGACCTCAACAGAACGTTCCAAAAGTGTCTGATGAGGGAAACGATGTCACCTTTCAACGCGACTGATGGCTCCATCCAGAGTCAGTCGATGAACCTTCCAGAATCACTCGATAAACAGTCTGTGCTTTGCGCATGCTTACAATTCGTAAAAACCCACCTCCTTTGCGAGCTGCTGCGATTATAAATCAGCGTCAAGTGACGTCATATTGCTACAAGAGAGATACTTGCAAGGGGCACTAGATTGAAATGGTGGGTTAAACAACGGCACTTCTAGTCAAGCCAGTGCTTTGAGAGTGGATTTCGTAGGCTTAAAAAACCGTTGTTTTCTCCAATCCCTTATGTTGCTTAGGTTGTAATTGGAAAATAAAGATCCCACTTGCTTGAAAATGTCAGCAACTGCCAATAAATCGACAAAAATCGCGCGTTTTAGGCCTAAGAAATCCAGTCTAATAACATTGGCTTCAGTAAGCCGCCCTTCTTTTCCCCCATCAGTGCACCTTGCAGCTAACCCAGTAACTGGCTCCACCATAGAGGTATATACAATAATAATACTACGTCGTGTCACTGCCCTATAGTTACCTCCCACAATCCCTCAGTCGTGTTCAAGATGATGTCACTCCTATTAAAGTTACATAAGTTTACATATAGGAACATCTGCTATGTGATAAATGTGTACAAGCTGGATTAAAGTAGTTCGTTTGACTCTTTAACTCTCGTTTTTTTGCCTTTGGACTGCTGTATTATAGCTTTATCGAGTGTTCTGTGTTTTGGCAGTACCAAACTGTGCGCAGCAGCCTTTTTTGCATATGTGTGGGTGTTTTGGAAGAAGGAAAGCACTTAATCCAGGGCATTCCAACACCATCGTGGGTGACGTCAATCTTTCTACCATCGACTGGGAACATAACAGGGCTGGTGACGGATTGAGTAAATGCAATGAGTGTTTCCTGGATTTACTTGCGCCCCTGGGACTTAGACAACTTGTTAATAATCCTACAAGGGGTCGAAACATTCTAGACTTAATTTTTATCGATGACGACTTCTTGGTTTTCGATCTGGAGGTGGGGGGCCCACTTTGGGAAGAGTGATCATTGTGTTGTAGGTGAGTAAGTATGTCAAGATCCACATAGGTAGGTTGCACAGAATAATCGAAATCTTATCCCCGGGCAAGGTCAAAACAAAACTCTACACCCATCTCCACAATAGCCAATAGCCACAATAGCCAACAGCCAACGTAAGGGCTAAGTGAGGGCTACGGGCTATCCTCATGGTAGCCGTCACCTGACCTGTTATGTTCCCAGTCAATGGTAGAAAGATTGAAGTCACCCAGGATGGTGTTGGAATGCCCTGGATAAGTTCTTTCCTAACAAACGTGCATAGATTAAGTATGTCAAGATCCACATAGGTGGGTAGCACAGAATAATCGAAATCTTATCCCCGGGCAAGGCCAAAACAAAACTCTCGACGTCTACACCTATCTCCACAATAGCCAATAGCCAACAGCCAATATAAGGGCTAAGTGAGGATACACAGTGTGAATGTCACTGTGTTCACATCTGTTTAACGCATCATCTAGTTCGCAGTGAACAACTCGGTTTTTTTGGAGGATGGACTTGTTTTATTGTTTTTTTTTTAATAGAAATTGAAAATCTTGTGTAGTGCTAGGATTCTTTGGAGTGGCTCGCTGACACATTTCAGGTAGGTGAGGGCACCAACCGGACAAAATCTCAATCCTTTTATTTAAAACTGTATTATTTTCCCGAATTTTTTCTTCCCGATCCCACAGGAGCGTTTTGTTTCAATCACCATACGGATAACTGAAGCCTTCTGTGTTTGAATCAATCAGCAGCCTCCTAACACGTCATGACTAAGGCTGTGCAGGTACCAATACTGGTACCGGGACCGGCTGCAGGTACCACTGGTATTGGTATCGGACCGGCACCGAGTTAACAAGTACCGGAAAAATTACCGGCATCGGCTTGTTTTTTTCCAGAATCTGCATATTCGTACATTAATAATATGGCATATTGTTCCTAACGCTACTAAAAATTAAGGAACTTTAAACTTTTAAATAAATAATCTGATAGTTTTTAATCCCATTGAACTATAAAGTGTTAGCAAACGATTCCTTTGTAAAAGTGTTACATTTGTTACACCGTTAAATTACTGACGATCAACACTTTTCTGTATTCTTTATTTATTAAGTTACCATTTGACATCGGCATTGGCCCCGGCTTGGTATCGGCATCGGCACAGTATCGGCAAATGGCCAATAGCACCGGTACTGGGATCGGAACTGGCTAAACGGGCGTCGGTATCGAACCGGTATCGGGAAAAGTGGCACCAGCACCCTTAGTCATGACCGATTGCGTCGAAGTTATCCTCGTTTCCACGCCTGTTGAGTCCATGACGTCATCTCAGACCTCGTTGTAGTTGCCTAATCGTTCAATCTTCTTGTATTGTTTAATCTTTTGTATCGTTCAGTCAGTGAACAATCAACTTCGATAGTTTCTATCGTCGATCTAATCCTCCGATTTGTTATTTGCCTATGTTGTGTGCATGCACTATGGCCAAGACCGAATAAACTAAATCTAATGAAGTTTGATTTGAACTTCATTGGAGGAGGGGGGGGGGGGGGGGTGCGGTTAGTGCGGAGGAATCGTAGTGCGACCCAAAGGAACTTCGGTCACTTTTTTGCTTGATAACTCATAATAATTAATTACTTTTTAGTTAATAATAATTATGAACTACGGCGATTTGATATACTTGTGTACTTATAAGCAGTCACGAAAAAAGCTTTTATGATTTAATGGAAAATACATGACACGTTTTGTAAAAAATAAATATATAAATAATTGAATAAACCTATTTAAACCAATTATAGTAAGAGTCGATTTGTTTTCTCTTGCGAATGCGGCGAGCGATATGGCTACGAATTGTCTAACGCCAGTGAATGATCGAACCCATAAAACCAGTGGCTACTTGCGCTTCTAGTTTTTGATCAACTACGATGGCATGGCATGGAGGCGCACACCTCTCATTTAAAGACGAGTTCATTATGATTCTTCCGTCGGTTTCGTTTATAAAACCCGTAGAATAATTTGAGCAAGTTGCCAGCCATTGGTCCGTTGGTGGTGACGTCAGCCGCTCACGAAGGCTACATAGTTACCGGCGATAGGTCGGTGGATGGATGACAGTCAGTCAGCTAAAGAAAAAAATGACGAACTTCGTACGTTTGCTGCGATCAAATATCTTTGATTATTTCTAGTGGAGGATTTCCCTGACGGATTCGCCCCATTTTCGAACTTAGACCTAGAAATGTGCCATAGAATCTGTGTGCAAAATTTGACAGAAATCCGACAATTTGTTAAAACGTTATAGCGCGAACACACAGACAGACACCCAGACAAACCGCATAAGAGTCTAAATCGACTCTAATAGATAAATAATAGGTAAGTAAACTTTTTTTATGGGGAGGGGGGGGGGGTTGCACAGGACGTCAGTAGCTCCTAGGTGGCAAGATCGGAAATCCGCCACTGGGTATTGTTTAACGCCATTCAAAGGTACAGGTAGCCAACCCTCAAAGAATAGTGTATACCCATTTCGCCGAATCCCGTTTCGCCGAAAAAATAAGTTCTGATTAAAAATCGACGAAAGGGAATTACTGTTTCGCCGACGAATCAAAATATTCTTTAAAAAAGTAACGTAAAGATGCCTTCCTTAATTGGATGGAATTTGATTATAGTTGTGGTTTCTGATGTTATATGTTTAGCCTCAGAGAGCGCGGTAGCGTGGGCGAGCCACGTAATTAAAAAAAAAAATTCGGCAAAACGGAATTCGGCGAAACGGGTTAAGACACTGATTAAAATTTGGCGAAACGGGATTCGGCGAAACGGTCGTACAGCCAAAGAATAAGCCATCTCCTTATTTTTTTTTTCTTTTCAGAATAAAACGGGAAAAAAACCAGCCTAGCAATCATTGTAGTGAACGGGTCGTCTGTATTCTGTTTGGAATGCTAGATATTCCCCAGATATTCCCACCCCCAAATTCGTCAGTTTTCGAAATATAAATAAGTTTCTATACTGAATATATGTTACACCACTTGCGTTAGTCAGTAGGATACGAATTAGTTGGTTTCGTGTACTTTTTTTCACTTAGTTCAGCCATACAAGCATTAAGTTGCTTCGGCTGACTTAAGGCTCAAAGACATTAATTTAAAAAAAAAATAAAGTTTGTGTAATTTCCACCCCCAAACTAGTCATATTTTTTATAGTTGTGAGGGGTTCAATTATTATTACCTACCCTTTCCTCACAATTAAAAGTTTATATAGATTTTAACCTTAACTGTTTCTGTCTAGGAGTTGACAAATAACGCTTGGCGTAGCTGAAATCAAAACATCCTAAGATTTCTTTAAGCTAGACATACACTTTGAGTTGGCTTGAGATAAAACAGGAACGTGAAGATAAATCATTTAGTAAAATAAATTTATTAAAATCGACCAAATAGGGTGTTTCAAAAATTAATAACACATAGTCATGCTTCTCGAAAATTCAGGTTTTAGGCTGCATCACTTGCGTGGTATGTTATAAACAGCAACTGTTTTTAATTATTGCTTCTTCCTACCCCCCCCCCCCCTCCTTCCTTTCAAGAAATATCCTTTTTTAGAATGTAAATTAAAACAAAGTACAACAACAGTATATTAATTTGCAGGTCGGGAAAACGACAGAGTAGAAACACAAATGTATTTGTAGGCGAAGTGGTAAGGTAGTAAAAACGTGTGACGTCATTCCAAGATGGTGGCACGTTGTTGGGTAACTTGAGGTTGTTCCAGCTGTTTTAGTGTTTTTTGTTTTTTTTTTACTCTTTTAATTGTGAACAAGTCAAAATATTGCCGAAAATTAAACTGTGCTTAGTGTATGACTGTTGTGGGCCTTCCGTTCAATCAGGAAAAACACATTTTTTACGGCAGAGTAGGTTGCCTCAGACAATCAAAAAAAAAAACCCGCAAGATGCATATAAAAAACGCAAGGCAGGGGGGGGGTGGGGGCGCTCAAAAGAGGGCCCCAAATTTCCGAACTTGCTTTGGAAATATTTCAGTTTTTAATTATCACTTTTTCAAAACCATTAAACACATAGGCTGTTATCTCGAACCAAACAAAACCCACTCAAAACCCCAAACAAAGCCCCACATATATTTATTTAGTTGCCAGTAGTTATGTTTATTAGTACGCAATAAAACAAAATGCCCTACCAAAACCATTCTCTTCCCTCCAAAACGAAGCGGCCAGCCAATCTGACTGCAAGATTCCTCTTACGAGTCATCGCGAAACCTATGTCTTGATGAGACAGATTTAAAACTTTAAAAAATAACAATTTATGTCCTTAGTTGTTACGAACCATAACTAGCAGCATAAAAAAGAAACGAAAATAACGAAATTATTGTTTATGTTGAACAATGATGAACAATAATTTTGAGGCAATCGTACCGGACGATTTCTCCCTAACGTATGTTGCTCGTTTCTGTCGAAATGCTACCCGTGAGTGGATGGTTGGCTAAATAAATAGTGCAGTTGTAGATTGCCTGTAGAAACCGATTTTATTTTCCAATTTGCAATTCATTTGCAATTCAAATTTGCAATTCATGTCATCAAGTCACCCATAAATCCGTGATCTCATGCAGTAGTAGTCCTTTGATTTTAAATGTGTTGAAGCAACTCAAATTTAAAGTAATGCAAGACCAAGAAAAAACTAACTTTACTCCCCCCCCCCCTCCCACCGGGAAAAATATTAAAAATAACGAGCCAAATTTTAAAATTTTCTTTGTGTAATTAACTAAAAAGGGTAATAAACTAGGCTAGTAACAAATTGCTGGTACCGATACCATAACCGAAATTTTCTGATTTCACTTCGCATTAACATAGGGGCCCCAGAATTTTCAGCTACGGTACTGTGCATATAATACATACACTTTAAAGGCACATTCCCGCTTGTCCTATAACGGCCACGAGCTAAACTCCTTCCGCGCATGTTACCGTCGCACCGTTTCATAAGACTCATCATAGTAACACAAGGGCAACTGAGATAGTAGCTGCTTTCCTCACAACGAGGAATGTACCTACTATTTCAATTGGCTGGACCTAGTTGACGAAACAGCATAAACGCACAATTGTGTCGTCACAAACCGGAAAGACTTTCGTATTTTAACATCACACTTTGTAATTTTTCAGGCTAGTATCTTATAATTTTTCTTCGGCCATCTATTGATATAAATAATTTTAATTTTTATCGCATTAGTCTTTTAGATATTTGATCTCATGGTAATTACTAGCAAACGATAAAAAATTAGTACATGCACACACAGAGACGAAACGTCATGGTTATTGCAAGGTATACATATATTAGCAGAATGCGATTAAATTACTTCCCAATATTGAAGAGAAAATCTCCTAGACGCCACATTTTAAAACGGTTTTTAGCGAGGGATTGACTACCGGTAAGTAAATAGACTTTTGGGGCCGGCCACACTTAATGTGGAGGATAGAGAAAAACGACGTTGGGAGGAATGTACATTTAGTTTTCAGCCAAAACCATTTCTTATGCCCTTGTTTACAAGTTAAAACGAATAACACAACAAATAAACCTGATCAAACCAATTATAGTGAGAGTCGATTAGTTTCCCCTTGCGAATATAGCGCTCGAAATGGCTACTAATTGTCTAACACGTGTGATACCCCTCCTAAGAATACAATCCTAACACCCAAATGATTTCGTGGCCGCGGTTACACGACGCGTATGCAACCGCAAAACCAGTGGTTGCTTGCATTTCTAGCTTTTTTGCCTCAATCCCCCCATACATGTTTTGATCAACTGCGTCGGATGCCATGGCGGCGCGCACCTCTCAATTAAAGACGAGCCCACTACGATTCTTCATTCGGTTTCATTTAAGTTTAATAACACTAGTGAACTGAATCAACATTAAAAATATCCAGCATCGTTTGGCAATTTTATGATACGGGAGGCCTCCAAACCGTTCAGTGTCGGCGTTTTGCACATTTCATTTATCCGACTGCCACGTTGCCATATCGCACGACTGATGAGGATGAAATATCTAGATAGCACAATCATTGCCCAAAAGTAGTTTTATGAATTTGATTCCTCCTCCCCTCCCTTAACAACAAAAAAAAAAAACAAATGTCATACAGTAGAAGTTGTTTTAAATATTTAATCTCCTTACCCCACCCTCCCGTAAAAAGTACTACGCAGTAAAGTCATGAAAGATTGTCCAAACAAGTGGCCCAAGCCTACGTTGATTTCGCGCATGCCAGCATTAGACTATATAACTTTGTTATCCAGTTCGTACGTACGAGATCAGTGCTTACGTCAGTGGTCTGTAGAATAAAATTGATCAAGTTGCCAGTCATTGGTCGGTTGGTGGTGACGTCCGCCGCTGACGAAGGCTACATAGTTCCCCGTAATTGGTCGTGGATGGATGACGTCAGTCGGCTGAAGAAAAAATAACGAACGTTTGCTGCGAACAAAAATCTTTTATTATTTCTAGTGTACGATTTCCCTGGCGGAATCGATCCATTTTCGAACTTAGACCTAGAAATGTGCCATAGAATGTGTGTGCAAAATTTGACAGACATCCTATAATTCGTTAAAACGCTATAGCGCGAACGCACAGACAGACAGACAAACCGTTCGCATAAGAGTCTAATCGACTCTAACAATGCAGCCCAGCTGCGTCCCCATCCCCACAAACAGCTCAAGGGCAGCGCCATTTTCCCGAATGTGGCACTGCCTTTGATTTGTGTGGGCTGGGAACGCAGTTAGGCTGCAAAACGTGTTGTGTTATTCGTTTTAACTTGTGAACAAGGGCAGAAAGGTACGTTTTTCGTTGAACATTAAATCATGTGTATTCCACGCATCTTGCAGGGCATATTGCTTGTCAGAGGCAACCTATTCTTTCGTTTAAATTAAAGCAACATTACCGCCTGCCTTATAACCTTCCGCCTGCCTTATACCTTCCGTCTGCCTTATAACAGCTACGCGCCGATCGCATCCGCGCATTTACCATAGTCAAGGTCAACTGAGACAGTAGCTTCGTTCCTCGCAGCGAAAAACGAAGCTACTACCTCAGTTGGCATTGGGCCTAATAGGCAAGTCAGCGTGAACGCATTAATTGTGTCGTCACAAACCGGAATGATTCTCGTATTTTAAAATCACAATTTATAATTTTCTAGACAAGTGTCTTTTAATTTTGCTTTGGCGATCTATTGGAATAATTAATTTTAATTTTTACTGCATTAGTCTTTTAGAATTTTAATCTCATAGTAATTACTAGCAAACGATTAAAATTAGTACTGCACACACACTGAGTCAGATCGTATTGTATCTTCCTGCTGCTGGTTGAAGGTGCTGTCACAACACTTTCTGGGAGTCAGTTCCAAGAATTAATGGCCTTCACAGTGAAGCAAGACTGTCCAACAATGGTACGGATTCGTGGTTTTGTCAACTTCGTGCTATGTCCTCTAGTTAGTTGTATGACACTCGACCGTCGAAAAAAACTGGTCGGCATGCAAAATGACTTCATCAGACAGAATTTGACGAGTCTTGGTAAGGTCACCTGTTAGACGCCTATCGACACGGGTTGTCAGGTCAAGTCTTTTCAAACGTTCTTCATAAGGCAAACCCTTCAGCTGCAGCGTCTACTGTCCAAAGGCTTTTTAAAAAAAAAAAACAACCAAAAAACAGCATGAAATAAAAAAAGACCACGCATTTCTTCATTTGTACCATGAAGAAAAAAAAATCATCATCTATATATATATATATTTCGCTTAGGAGCAGATTTAATGATGGTGAGGGATCATGACGTCCGGTCAGAAGCGAGCAGGACATCCGGCCAGAAGCAAGCAGGCGAGCAGCCTTTGCATTCCAACGCGGGGAGAAGGTGGGGGGGGGGGGGGGGGGGGGGGGGGGGGGGGGGGGGGGGGGGGGGGGTAGGCCTTTGTCCCCCCCCCCCCCCCCCGAACGGAAGGGGGGCACTAAGACCCACACTCTGGGCTACAAACCGCAAAAGACGTTGTAGGCGTGATCGAACTAAATTGAACGAAGCATTTTGCTGCCACCTACATCCTTTTCACGACGACTTTAGCATGAGTAAGACGTAGAGATGCAGAGAAAATTCCTTATGTTTGACCGGCTGCCATTTTGGTCGGGATCATCGTATCGAAGCTATCATTGCGGCAATTTACTCGACTCGCCTAATGAAGAGCTTTCATATAAGGTGTTCCTTCCCCCCCCCCCCCCATTCCACTGAAAATTTCTAAGGCGGGCTGGCGTAATGCCGGTTGTACGAAAAGATAGATCCTTTAACCAAACTTATATTGACAGAATTTCACTATTTTCTTTCAATTCCTTAAAAGGCTGTGAGGGTGGTCTCAGACTTTTGGGACGCCCTGTGTGTGGTATGTTGCAAAATACATCGTCCTTTCAGGTTATTTTTTGCGTGCAAACTTTTCCAGATCAGTAATTAACCCCATGCATGAACAAACTACGACGTCATGAACAAACATCAAGAAGGTAAAAAAAAAAAAACTTTGATGTTATTTTTACAGATTTTTTTTCGTATTTCAGGGTCGTAATATCACGTTACAGCGATGAAAATATACCTAACCGAAGCGCAATTTAATTATCTTTCGTTTAGTCCTACTCCCATCTTTGTCGGTGCCTTGGTTCCAGAGGAGTAGAGGTACAAGTACACTCACACATGCACATCATCTACATCATTAAGATCGTACTAGCGGAGTCACTCGCTTGGCTCGCTCATCCGCGTCGTCACGCTACGCTCGAGGAGATTTCTTGCTGCAACACTTATGATACAGACAGACCTTCCACATAAAAAACGATCAAGCAAATTATAAGAGTGTAGTATGCGATATCGGTTATCTCGAGAGAAGGTCAATATTAATTTTTTACGTTCAAGGAGGCAAGCAAAAAGGTCAAGCAATTTATCAGAAAAGCGCTGTTTCTGATGACAAACGCTGATTTTCGTTCGCTTCGCTCACCCAATCAGCGCAAACATTTCCTAAGAAACGTGGCTGAGTCAATGCAACCACCAAGAACCACACATCGCTTGTAATTTGTGTTAGTATACACATTATATGGGTTTTCTTGTTTACTTCTTTTACGAATATTGTTCTTTACGTCCTGCTCAGTACAGATTTTTCCATGGGCGTCTTATCACTTTACTTTCTGTATCAGATGATCCCTCACTTGGAGAAACATCTGCAGAACAACCGATGTAATCTCCTACGAAGGTAAGAGATCAAAGATTGCGAGAGCAAAGCGAAACACACATTGAAAAAGTTTAGTTTACGTGTAAATCGCTCGCTTGGCTCGCTCAATCCACGCACCTCCGTGCTTCAGAAACACGAATGTTTGACACTGTTTTAAAACCAAATCTACTGTTTTGATTTTTCCATGAATCAAGTCACTTAATATAAAACCAATTTTAAGATCTATATGTGGGGTGTTGCAAAATACGTCGTCCTTTTAGGTTATTTTTTCCGTGCATCCTTTTCCAGATCATTTCTCTTTGCTCGAGGAGGTTTGATGAACAAACTATGTCGTAGTGAACAAACATGAGGGTTTAAAAAAAAACTTTGACGTTATTTTTTAAGGGTTTTTCGCGTTTTGGAGGGTCATAATATCAAGTTACAGCGATGAAAATAGGCCTAACCTAAGCGCAATTTAATTATCTTTCGTTTGGTCCTATACTCCCATGTTTGTAGGTGCTTTGGCTCCAGAGGAGTAGACGTACAAACACGCACATCATACGTTCTTAATGATGCAGATGATGTGCGTGCGTCCGTGCGTGTTTGTACCTCTACTCTTTGGAACCAAAGCATCTACAAACATGGGAGTAGACCCAAACGAAGGATAATTAAATTGCGCTTCGGATAGGCCTATTTTCATCACTGTAACTTGATATTTTGACCCTCAAATACGTGAAAGAACCTAAAAAAAATACGTCAAAGTTTTTTTAACCCGCGCAATGTTTGTTCATGAAGTCATAGTTTATTCATGCATACCACCACGATCGAAGCGAAATGATCTGGAGAAGGAAGCACGCAAAAATAACCTAAAAAGGACGACGTATTTTGCAACACATCACATTATACATCTTAAAATTGGTTGTGTGATGATCAACTGACTTGATGCATGGAAAAAACAGCCCCATAGACTTGGTTTTAAAAGCGTGTCAAACATTCGTGCTTCTGAAGCACGGAGGAGCGTGGATTGAGCGAGCGAAGTGAGCGATTTCCACGTAAACTAAACCTTTTCAATGTGTGTTTGGCTATCTTGCTCTCGAAACCTTTCATCTCTCACGTTCGTAGGAGATTACTTCTGGAGGAACAGACGTACAAACGTACAACGATTGTTGACCAAATTTTTTCCGTGGAATCCTCTAGCTTTTCGGGAACGTCCATCAACAATGGTTAGGCGGCAACAGACCAACAAGGAACAAGTCGGTTAAAGGGTTTAACGAGCGTTAACCTCTCCTGGTCATCTGCCCGAAGCCCTAAGGCCCTATGTCTGAACAAGTCGGTTAATATCTCAGTAACAATCAGCAAACACACGCAGCTTTACTCAAAAATTGTTGTCGATCAAACAGACAAATGCAAAATACAAGCGTTACAAGCATGGTGTGACACAGATGAGTAGTGACAAAGTAGGTAGTCATCTAAAACCTTATTTAAAGAGATGTTGCAATAAGGAATACCCTCGAGCGAAGCGAGACGACGCCAATGGAACGAGCGAAGCGAGCGATATGGCTATTACGTCTTATATAATAATGATGTAGATGTGAATTATAAATGCACTCAAAATACAAACATAGCCACTCACACGAAACACACTTAAAATATAAAACAACAAACACAGACAAATATTAAAAAAAAAACTGTACCGCTTAATAGTTCGAAGGTTAAATGAAAAC
>JAHWFP010202910.1:7620-17845 GCA_023313725.1 Lithobius niger
GTGATGGTTAACCTTTTCCAAACGGGAATTCCTGTCTTGCAGAATCCCGTTTCTCAAAATCAAAATATTCTTCAAAAATGTAACATTGCAAAAGTTAAAACGGCATGCCTAATTGGTAGTAATTTTTGATTATTTGTGTTTTCTGATGTTATGTGTTTAGCCGCAGCGAGCGCGGCAGCGCGAGCGAGGCACATAATTTGAAACAAATTATTTTGCAAAATGGGTTTCTGCAAAACGGGTGTTTATCTATAAATGTCTGACCATTATCATGTTCAAAATAAATGTTCGTGTTTAAATGTTTTAAATGTTTCGTGTGGCAAAAATTTCGTGAACGATATTTGGCGAAACCGGATTTGGCGAAACGGGACTGGCCCCTGAGGCAAAAGCTGTTAATCTGCTTTCTTTTTGGCGAAACGGGATTTGGCGAAATGGGACGTAACCGTTTAACGACAAGTAGTTAACTTTTTTTGTAGTTAAACGTTAACTACTACTTATCAACATGAGTATTTAAAGCTCCGCATAGTACTCATGTTATCAACTATAATTCCGGTAGTATTTTTAATTACTGCACTTAATCACTTTGAAAGTAGTTTAACTACTGGTTGTAACTACACGTAATTAACTACTGCCCATCACTGCCAATTGGTTTGGAATAAGTGGCATTGCATATAGCTGCCTCACGGCTTTTATTACACTTTAGGACGAGGCGATACACAGCAGTGCCATCTACAACAAGGGATATGGGTCAAATTAACAATCCTTACAGCACTCCAGCTACAGACCGTCTGGTATTCCTCACCCTACGTTCGGAAGCCCAGTACACTACCGAGTAACTGAAAACACCAGGCACATACTATCGAAACGAAACATTTGTTACAATCCCATCATGTGAACGTTGATGATCAAGTTAAAGGAGAATGCTGTTGAATGCACGCATGGACACAAAACACGTTGATGTGGAAGTCATATCAACAGAACATAGTGCAACGACTGACGATGAACCTTCTTCATTGCCATTAGCAGTACCAGTGACTCCACTGACGCGTAATTTGCATCAATCTCCGTCATAGAGTAAGTCCTGAAGTAAAGAAACGATGGTGATCACCAGGAAATACAAAGGGCGACAAGAGATAGAGAAAAGAAGAGTCACTAAACAAGAGAAACGTACAAAAACTTTGGTTCGGAGCAGGAAACATACAATGCACAGAACATGTAACAACCTGAAATTCCGCCCCTGACAACATGATACAAAACCACAAGGGCATAAAATAGCACAATTATTTCAATTTTCGAGGGGTAATTCCCCTCTTAGTTACCTACAATAAACAACACACACAATAAAAAAAATGGCGACCAAAAACAGTTTTTTACTTCTAGCGACTAAATCGTTCATCCGATCGAAAATAAACCGGTTACCAATTATGTTTAGAATAAAATTTACTTCAGAAAAAGTTCTATTCATATTTTTTGTAAAATTAACCCTTCTGGACGTAATTCGTAATTTAAGTTCTATTAGGCCATTTACGCATTCTACTATACAGCGCATATGTGTATTGTAATTCCTGATTTTAAACAGCTGGAATGTTAGTTCTAATTAAGATCCACTAAGATAATTGGGGTTAAATGAAAAGTGAAGATGTATATTTTCAGGCAAGGGTAATTAAAATTATTAATTAATTTTAATTAGAAGCTGAGCTATGGCAGTTTATCTGCGTTGTAGCGCTGTGTATTTTGCGTCATTTTACGGCAAGTTCTTTCTTTAAACTCCTGCAGTAACGGTTATAATTCAGATAAATGAATGTGATTAGGCTTAGATGAAAGATGAATATATACATTTTTCAACAATGGTAATTAAAATGATTTATTTTAATTAGGAGGCAAGCTACGGCAGTTTATCTGCGTTGTAGCTCTTTAATTTGTGTGTCATTTTACGATAAGTTCCATCTTTAAACTGCCACAGTAGTCGTTCTAAATTAGATAAATGGATGTAATTAGGCTTAAATGAAAGATGAAGATGATATTTTCCAACAAGGGTAATTAAAAAGATTTATTGTAATTAGAAGCTGAGTTATGGCAGTTTATCTACGTTGTAGCGACTGGATTTTTGCGTCGTTTTACGGCAAGTATATACTATATCTTTAAACTGCTGTAATAACGGTTCTAATACAGATAAATGGATGTGATTAGGCTTAGATGAACGAAGAATATGTATTTTGTTCCAACAAGGGTAATTAAAACGATTTATCTGAGTTAGAACAGCTGCTGTTGCAGTTTAAAGATGGAACTTATGATCTGATGAAAAAAGCATATCACTATAATGTAGAAAAATTGTCGTAGCGTAGCTCCTAAGTAAAAGAAATAGTTTTAATTATACTTGTTGGAAAATATTCATTTTTATCTTTCATTTAAGTCTAATTAAATCCATTTATCTAATTTAGAATGACTACTACACCAGTTTAAAGATGGAACTTATCGTAAAACTATGCAAAAATCAAAGTGCTACAATGTAGATAAATTGCTATAGCTTAGCTTCTAATTAAAATAAATCGTTTTAATTGCCATTTTTGGAAAATATATATCTTCATATTTCATTTAAGGCTATGTTGCATCCGTTTATCTAATTTTGAACGACTACTACACCAGTTTAAAGATGGAACTTATCGTAAAACGATACAAAAGTCAAAGCGCTACATCGTAGATAAACTGCCGTAGCTTAGCTTCTAGTCAAAATAAATCATTTTAATTACCCTTGTTGGAAAATATACATCTTCATCGTTCATTTAAGCCTAATTACATCCATTTATCTAATTTAGAACTACTGCACCAGTTTAAGATTGAACATAAACATGGGTGAGGGTGGTCCACCCATGGAACTCCTTGCCCGAGCAGACCGTGAGTGCATCCTCTGTGAAAAGCTTTACAGCTCTTTTAAGGAAGTCATGTCTCAAGCGCTTTTTGAAACGACCAGAATTTATGCTGGATCCGCTGGTTAAGATGCGCGTTTGCTAACTCCTGTTAAAGACTGGACAGGAATAAGCGACCTTGCCCTTCCTGCTCCTTGCCATCTATGTACGGTTAAACCTCATATTATTATTATTATGAACTACAATGAGTAAAATGACCCAAAAACCAAAGCGCTACAATATAGATAAACTGTTGCAGCTTAAATCATTTTAATTACTCTTGCTGCAAAATATACATCTTCGTCTTTCATTTAAGCCCACTTATGTTTAGTGGGTCTTAATTAGAACTAACATAGCAGCTGTTTAAAGCCAGGAATTATAATACACATGTGCGCTGTTGTATCTATCCACCCAAAACCAAAACTGGTAGCAAAACCTGCCAAGTTTCCAAAAACGGTCGGCCTTTGAAGGTAGTGATATCATTCCACCAGAGAAAGGCCGCCAAGGTTAATCCTATGTGTCTATATAGCATACATAAATGGCCTATTGGAACTTAAATGACGAATTTCAGCCAGAAGGGTTAATTTTACGAAAAACATGCATAGAAAAGTTTCTGAAGGAAATTTTATTGTGAACACACCGGATTAAGGTAACCAGTTTGTTTTCTATCGGATGAACGGTTTAGGCGCTTGAAGCAAAAATCTGTTTTTTGGTCGACATTTTTGGACTCCATCTTGAATTTTGGGCTTGGAAGGAGAAATTCGCCTTGGCACCGGGCAGATTCGGATTCAGCATGCCAAAATTAAGGTAAAACCAATCGGTGCCCAAATGTCTTAACATTTGCCGTTGAAAGTTATTTTTTGGGTTTTTCCTTCCAGTCTCGATCAAGGTGGCTTTTTTATGCAATCTTAGCATGACATTGAACATATTTTGCCATTAACGATCAATCATTTACAATAATATGCATTTGTGTAAATGACGACTGCGTTGCTTATTGAAACGAAGCTGTGTGGAAGATCATACTGGCAAAAATTATGGATAGGATTGCAATAGAAAGTGGTAATAGCAGCATTTGCGTTTCTTCTTTAATGGAAGCTGTTGTTGTTGTTTGACGCGCACCCAGCATTAGCAGTGGCACAAGATGGAGAGAGAGACAATTTTGCTTGGTAAACCCCATCGGAAATTCCTAGGATCTTTTACATGCCACAATCGACATGAGCACGAGGCATCATAGGGCCCTTCTCTACCCGAAAATGCCAGGGGTGGCCGAGGTCAGACTCGAACCCGGGACCTCTGGTACATTAGGCGGTCATGCTAATCATCAGGCCGCCTTGCCCCCAATGGTAAGCTAGAGCAATAAAACTATTTGGAGCTTAGCATTACGATACTAGAAAAAGAAATAGCGGTTAGCCGAGAAAATGTATTAAGAAGCTTTTGCCAGAATACAGAATGATGGATCGTAATGTAAACACAATCAGCGCTTTCAGAGGAAAATACAACAAATGTTGCAATTCACATTACGTATACGTCTTCAACACCAATATCTTCCCAGTAAGTCTGTTTGCAAATAAGATGTAGGCGTTTACACTCCCGTTTCTCATTCCCGGCCCCCCCCCCGCCCCCAACCCGCCTTCCCCCCCCCCCTCCCCGTGAACGTGCGTCAACGCCAGCCACTTGTTTGTTTCATTAGGCATTAATTAAAACTCATTTTAACGCTCACTCCCTAGGGAGCTTTAGGCGCGACAAACACCACAGACCCAGTTTAGGACGCACGTCATATAGGTGGCGTTTGTTGTCGTCGCCGTTGTCTGCGAATTAGCGTCAATCTTGATACTCGCTACAAACCCATCACAATCGGGCAAATTCTACATCAGATAAGGTCGCGTCAGGACAGATTACGTCCGCTTTTTTTGAAACGTAATACCTAGAAATAATAATTTAATCAACGAGCCGGCAAAATTAGCACGGTCGTTGCATTAAAACGGTTGATGAGCGAATACGGTGGTGCCGCCTGTCGAGCCCTCGTTATGGATTAGTCAGCACAAATCTGAAAAGTATTTGTTTTAGTCTAATTTATTACGGCAATGTCAATTAGTAAAGGAAACACGCGCTCATTTGACTTGAAGCGCAGTTCCAAATGATTATTAAAAACCGTTTATGGCCTCATCTGAAATCCGTTGGGCTGGAAATCCTTTAGACTGAAAATCGGCTAAATGAAACCCAGTTTCCCGAATGAGGCCGATCGCTTGGCAGCTTTGAAGTGCAGGTGGGCCGATGAAGGGCTCAACTCCGTCAGTCAAAATTGATTCATGACTCGCAGTGAAACTGTGCATAGGGTTTCGCCAAAATACTGATCTACCCCAAAACATAACTTGTTATGGATTCCCACCAAGCTTTTCGGCCGTGTGAAGTCGTGATTTCAAACACCAAGCTCTTACGCCAAGCTAATCCGACCGAGTAATAGTTCGAAGGTTCGAAGGTTCGAGAGGTTGCCAAGTTTTCCAGAGTAGTTGGGGGTCAATTTCCAGGCTATTTACCGTAATTTCAGGCAGGAATCTTTTTTAACACATTTTACCAGTTTTGCTTCTTATTAGGTTTACATAGTGTAAAAGAATGTAGCCAGATATAATCAACTTTAAGGTGTCAAAATAGAACATAACATTTTTAAACTCTGTGTGTGTAATTTAGTTAGGCCCTAGCCCTAAGATAAGTTTGGATGGGATTTTTATTTGTTTACGGGGTTTTGCAGCTTTGAAGATTATCCTCAAGTCCGTATGGTTTTTTTCCCTGAGTTTTCCCAGGTTTTTTTGTGAAATATCGGTGAATTCCCTGAGTTTCAAACGTAGTCTAAATTCCCTGTGTTTTCCAGGTTTTTGTGTGACAAATCGGAGAATTCCCTGAGTTTCAAACGTAGTCTAAATTCCTTGTGTTTTCCAGGTTTTTTTTGTGACAAATCGGAGAATTCCCTAAGTTTCAAACGTAGTCCAAATTCCCTGAGTTTTCCAGGTTCTCCAGGTTAAATAAATACGGACGCAAACCTATTTACGTTGCCCTTTGGACTTATATGTCAGACTGTCTGAGCAGGGAATCGAACCCACGACCTTCGAAACCAAAGGCCGAGGTCCTACCGCTGAGCCGTTTCATTTGTCTGTATTTATTCATTTTGTTTATTTAACTTACATAGTGTGGTGTAGTAAATATTAAAACTTATGCCCCCCCCCTCCCCGACCCCACCTCCGCCTGACATCTAGCCATAAGTTGGACAACGGCATCGACCAGGTTTTATCCGAGTGTATTCATTTACAAACCTTCTCAGCATATACCACTCCATACGGCTCAAAAGTAGGTTACTTAAATTTTTCAGAAAAGAAAATCCACCTAGGTAACCTAAATTTTGCATAACACATCAACGCTGGCAACCCAAATTTAATAAAAAAAATCCATCTTGTCAATCCCAATTTTATAATGAATCCACTTAGTGTGTGCTCAGCGTATCTTGAGTCCTGCACGTATATTTTGTGATCGGCTACGTCTTCCTGGAGGGGGCGGCTTTGATCGACGGTCGCCATTGTTATTGTAGCTATCTTGGATGTCAACAAGGTACTCTGCTACCAAAAACGTACAATCGATTATTTGTGTTCATTCTGGGGCGAACTGAAGATGGGCTGCGGACACTATAGGTGGGCGTTCAACCTTGCGATGACTGTGACACTGCGATGATCAATGCTGAATTGATTTACGCACTGTGATGACGAAAGTTGTGGTAAGAGTAACTGTCAATGTTGGGGGTGTGGTTACCTACTAACCAGTCGTAAGGTAAGACAGATGGTAATGACACCGCAGTTGTGCTATTAACCAGTGTTTCCGCTTCGCCGGGATAAGGCCAAGCGCAAAAATCTAATTTCTCACGTAGATTGAACCAGATCTATATGTACCTTCCAGTCATTTTTAGGAGCAGAATTATTTCTGATAATGGAAAGGTAAAAAGCAGGGAATCGAACCGAGAAACCGCCAATCGTGACAACAGTCGAAAGAATGTCGAAAGTCCAGAATATAGCTGCTGAAGAAACCTAGTCCCTCACACTATCCAGCAGATAGGTTTAGAATTGGACTTGTTCCGGGCTCTTGTCCAGTACACACCCACACACAAAAAAAAAAGCCGTGTAAAAAGGCTGCAGTAAAAAAAAGTTGTGCAAAATTGCTGAAGTAATGAAAAATCCATTTTGTCGAATTTTTTTTGTTTTTTTCTTGGTTCGTATTTCACCAGGCAGGGTACTGTTTCACCCGTGTCTTCCAATTTTGCAGCTCCAATTGCCGCAGAAGGAAAATTTTCTTTTTCGCAGAAATAAATTTTGAAATCAGTATTCTACAGAAAAAAAAAAAAGATTGTGAGAAAATGAAATTTCAAACTCGCAGAAATCATGTCCATTTTTTTTTTAAATCAAATTTGCAGAAGAAAAATATGACCTGCTGCACCACGATGAGCTGCACTGGACATGACCCAGCTTATGTTTACGTACCTTGGCCATTTGTGCAAGAAAGATTCTGATAAGCTGAACATGAATGATGGGTTCACTTGTCAAGGAAGTAGGGGGAGGACAAGGGGGAGGGGGGATCATCATTCAACCAGATTCTGCGTTTCATGATTGCTTGCGTCATAAAACTCTTTAGGGTTACAGAAATCTCGGTGTATATGTAGTAGGGCGCGAGGCGTGTCTCCTCAGTCGGTATTTCATATTGTGTAACCAACAAAAAAATTTCCGCCACTACCCAGCATAAATCAAGGATTTTTCTGGAGTTTTTTTTTTTTTATTAATTTAGCAACACCAGGAAGTCCAATGAAGCTAATGACCCAGTAAGAGGTCTTATTTTTCGTCCGCAAATTTGATTCTAAAAAAAATGGACATAATTTCTACGAGTTTGGAATTCCATTTTCGAAGAATACTGACCTCAACATTTATTTCTGAAAAAATGGACATTTTTTTTTTGCAAACATGGATTCTGCGAACATGGGAGGTGACCGTTTCACCAGGGATCGACTTTCAAAACTTTTTTTCCCTGCGGTTTTTTACCCCGTGGCCTTTATTTTCTCAGGTTTTAATTTTTCATCGGTGTTTCCCGCGGTTTTTTTTATTGCACCTTTTTTTTCACCTTTTTTTTCAAGCTTTTTTCGTGTGGCTGTTTTTTTGCGGCTTTTTTCCCCTAAACAATCCGTTTTCCATATAGCCAAATTTAGCCCTCACTGGTCAACAACCGTGGCCATCAACCATATTTATGCGTAATTTTCCAAATCTGGCAGTCAGACCATCGTCGTCGGTTCTTTGTGGCATCTGCTGTCGACCAATCAGCTCAAGTGGTGGGTCTTGAAACGCTCGTGCACGCGATCCAGAAGACAACCAATGGCCGTTTAGGTATTATAAAGGCTCCCCAGATGTTTAGGCAGAAACACGAACAGCGGCAGCTGCCATAAATGATGATAAACGTAAATTTTAAAGACCATCGAAAACGTGTGTTGTCTTCGTGTAATGGTGATGGCCCCCAACGCAAAAATCGTCGCTTCAGTGCATGGCGGCGCTGTGTACGGACTCAAGATTCTCGCTTTTTATCGGTTGTATCTTTCTGTATAGATTATTCTGTAGATAAGTATACTCGTTTGTTTTTCCCGATTTCAAATAAAGGAGGACGAAAGAAAGGATATGAAAGAAAGGACACTTCAAGATGTTGGTTATTTGGGCCCACGCTTTCATAATTTATAATTATATTGGCAAAAATGCAGATGTACAACTGAAAACCTACACACAAATGACCAGTACGATAACTTAGAAATTGGGGCGGGGAATACGAAAGGGAAGATATGTGCAAATAAATATATTTTTTAACATTAAAAGAAATTAATTTCTTTGAGCCTTAAGTCAACCGAAGCAATTTGATGCTTATGTAGCTGAACCGGCTCAATTTTGAACATTACCAGGCTTTTTTTGAAAAGAAGAAGTGTCTGGTACAGGGAGGGGCAAATCGGGGATTTAAACCGGGAAACATCCACCATCGTAAGGACCAAAATACTGTTCAGAATTGGTCAGCATGGTAGCCTCTTACGCTACCCTGGCCGGTAGTCCTGGTGGAGACTTTGCCAAGATCCTCTTTCCAGGGTATTCGACCAGATCAACAAACCTCGGTTCGACGGTAAGCCTATTCATTCATGCAACAATGCGACGAGATTATTTTAAACGAAGTTAAAATCCATTTGTTTTGTTATTGTTTTGTACCTTAGGATTTTAATTCGACGATCAAATGTTATTATTTAAGTTAGTTACCTCGAAGAATTCCATTAGCTATAAAGAAGTAACGATGTTTTAATTTGCCATGTTATTTAATTAACTTCTCACACTGAATCTAACGTTGTAAACAATGGTCGTCAATATCTGGTACCGTTGCGAAGTAGAAAAAGGCGACGGACGGACGGACGGACAAAGTCGTTGCAATAGTCTTCTCAGCCGGTACGGCTGTACAGAAGACTACAAGTAAAATTGTGCCAACATACAATATAGAAAAAATTAATTAAATAAAACAATCATTCTATTTCACCCTTTGGAGTCTTCTATTTGTGTATCACTATGCATCTTATTTCATCGGGTTCCGTCTTTTGTGTTTTCGTTGCCGTTTTTTTTTTTAGTCTTATACTTTTGTCAAACCTTGGCACAAGTTGTAAAGTATAGTAGGTATAACTTGGGAAACGTTTGTGTAAGTTTTAACAACTCTTGGTATGCGCCATAATCGAGAAATACTCTTGTGGGATGGGGATTGCGGGCACAATCACATACGGCCTTTTTGTACTGTTTGCCAGAATAATCAACTCTGTGGGCCGTAGAGGTGCTACCTTTTCCATACTTCTTACTTTTCGGGAACCATTCCATTTTTTTCGGAAACATTCCGCATTTCCTACTTAAAAAAAAAACATGCCTTATTTACTATTTTTTTTTAACCATCCTTGTTTACTACATTTTTTGGAAGCATTCCTTATTTCCTACTTTTTTGGGAACCATTTCTTATTTCCTACTTTTTTTTCTGTTCTTTATTACCTACTTTTTAGTTAGAACCATTCCTATTCCTAGTTGTTTTTTTAACTGTTCCTTATTTCCCACTTTTTTTGGAAGCATTCCGTATTTCCTAATTTTTTTTGGGAACCATTCCTTATTTCCTACTTTTTTTTAACTATTCATTGTTTTCTCCTTTTTTTAAAAAATATTCCTTAGTTCTTACTTTTTTTTTAACTACTCCGTATTTCCTACTTTCTTTAAATTCCTTATTTCCTACTTTTTTTT
>JAHWFP010202913.1:0-13939 GCA_023313725.1 Lithobius niger
GGGAAGGGGAAGGGAAAGTCAGCTGCAGCAGTTGCGTACCCACGAAGAAAGGCTAATTCACATCACAGTTCCCGATTCTGATATCATGCTGCAAGAGACCAAGCAATTCCATTCTCCACTACGTGGCCATACAATAACACCATTACCAGAAGAAGTCAACAGTAGTTAACTCAACCACGTAGCTATTCGTGCAGTAATGTGGACACATTCTTTTTTGTTGCATGCATCTATCTTCGATGGGCATAAGAAGACACTAGTTGCGAGATCACATGGGCTACGACTGGTTTTCAGAAATGCTTTCCTGGAGCAAACCCATGAAAAACTCCAAATATAGGGAAGGTTAGCTAAGTGGCACCACTTAAGACACCAAGCAGCAAATTTACACACCGAGGACTTGGAAGACAAACGTGGCATAGCACACATCACTAGTTGCATTGATTTTAGCGCAGCATTTTGGAAACTTAACGTTGATACGAACTTTCTGACCTCTCAGAATATGCATGACAGACTCAGTTTTTGCACCCTTTGCCACCATTTCGTCAATCCTTTAACATGTTTTTTGAATTAATTTCTTTGAGCCTTAAGTCAGTCAAAGCAATATAATGCTGTCAGGATGGCCCTCCGCCGCTTCCGTAGTGCCCTGACACCTGCCAACCTCACCAGCCTCGTTTTCCGGTTGGCGGGCAGTCCATGGTTGGATTCCGAGCGTAAAGCACGTTGTTTTGATTCTTAAATGATAAAATGTTGGTTGCCTTTGCGCAAAAAGGACTCCGAGTTTCATTTGGATATCAGGAGGGATTGCTATCCGGGCAGGAACAACGATCCCTATAAAATTCTGGCGCCTCACAAAATGCGATGGAAAGACTTACTTTTTTTTGGAAATATCGGCACCAAAGTTCATCGTGACGAAACCGCCATCGTTCTTTCACGAGCAATGATGGGAAATTTCGTCGACAGGAATATCTCTTTATTACGGAGGTGAGGTAGTTCTGGTTACTTTTGGAGGGGTCCCTTAGTGTTCAAGAAGAAGCTCACCAACAGTACTTTCCTTGTCAGCAAGAGTTTATTTGTATCTTTTTGGGTGAAAATGAACTATGTTTTACCGAGCAAGTGGAAAGCGGCAGACGACGCAAGGACGCCAATCCAACTGCATTTATCTAAAGAAGCTTCAATTGGCAATAGGGACATCCCTGCCTAAATTCAGTGTATGAACTATGTTAAAACGCATCCATAAGTTTTCAAGTCCAAAATCAGACTATCTTCAGTGGAAATTCATGATTTTCGTAGTCGTAGCGGTGTTTCTACTTCTAAATCTTGGTGGCGCCAAAACCAACCAATCACGAAGAGCGTCGGTTGTTAAATGCAAGTCCGAGATCCAGGCAGCTCGCCGCCATTTTCTCCAAACCGCTAATAAGCGTCGTTCATCCCCTAACTAATCACGATGGCAGAGCGACTTAATCAAACGAGTGGTGACTTTTTGAACACTCAGACTGATAGTGCTTTATCTAATGTACAATTTCAGGATGCTATCGATTTAAATTCACTGGACTTACTGGCTAGTCAAGCAGCGTTAAGAAACCCGTTTTCTAGTGTTAGTAATGGTAGGGAATTTGCACAACCGAGCGCCGGAAATATCTCGTTGCCTAGCAACTGTTTGCCAAACTCGTCGCAAGGTGGCGCCAGCAGTCGGAAAGATCGTTTGTCGCTGCCAAATAGCAAACCGAGATTGAACTTAGAACAGGAAGAATTAAGAATTCAGAATGCTATTAAAGAAATGGCATTGAGTTAGAAATAATTAGAAAACAGTTGCATAAGGATGCAGCACAGCCCATTAACTCTAGTGCTTTTGTAAGAGACACCCAAACCCACTGCAGATTGTTAGCAGACGGCAACGCTCGCCACGCGGATTTTTAAAGCATTTGTTTTGTTAGCAGCACTAGCGACAAGCCAATCTTGCTAGCCTCAGGCAATGACTTTTTTTTAATAATTCTAACCACATAAACGGGAATTTTCGTGGAATAAATTCGAGAAGTCACAACTTTAACAGCCAAGCATGCGAGAATCAAGAGGATTCGCGCAATTTTCCAGAAAAAAAAGAGAAATTTCGGATTTTTCTCAGCAACACAGGGCAACTCTGATCTCTCTTTGCAAGGTCAGCACTTGGGTACGAGTTCCGTGGGTTCCAGAGGAAATCCAGGATTTTCGACTGCGCTGAATCAGGGTCAGTCAGTTTCTCTCGACCAGGTGGGAAATCCGTTTTTCTCTCAACCTCAAGGAAATTCGCAAAGTTCTCAGCTTCAGCAAGGCACTCTGCCGCTGCAACAAGGGTTTCCAGCGATGAGCCAAGCCAGCTCACCACAACAAATACACAGTGGAGATGTCATGCGTAAAACAGTGCAGCACGCAGATGATGTCCCCTGGACGATCTTCAAGCCAAAGATTTGGGCTAACGCCTCATGTACGGACCGTTCGAGTTTTCCACCACTTTCAAAGAAGCAAAGAATGGCAATTTTGGAAGGCCGTCCAACACCACCTGCTGCAATCCAGCTTGACGAAGGGGCAGACGAGTCAACGTCGAAATGGTCGAAGAAAGCACGAAAAGCCAAAAAAATCGAAGAAACCAAAGAAGGCAAAGCAATATGCAGGCATGCGCAAGAGTGAACGTCACCGCTGTAATAGCCATCGCCGACGACCAACGACACGATTTTGATCACGCAGAAAATCTCGCAGAAAAAACTGAGGTTGAGGAAGATCAAACGGACCACTTTGCAGAAGCCTGGGAAAAGCTCAAGATCCAACTGAGGGAGGAAATCCAGCAACACGCTGCAAGTTTACAGCGTCGAGCACCTCTGCTCACTGCCCACATCAGGTGGAAGGGGAACCCTATTGCAAATCTCCGACGTGAAATGCAGAGGCAACTTCTTCTCACCACGCTTGATGCAAACCTAAGTAGTAACTCTCAGCAGCTCAGCAAGGTCAAATCGCTTGATGAAGACCTCAATGGCAACGCCCAGCAACTCAGCAAGTTGAAATCGCTTGATAAACTCGGCACCATTCCACGCCGAATGACCATGAATGGCAAAACGAAACTACCAGTGCTGACCTGGACGCGTACCAGACTAGAGCTGTCTACACCGGGGAAGTACCTCAAGCCAGATTCCCTCGGGGAGCCCCGACTGCAGGAGTGTTTCTCGCCATAGCTACGCCAAAGACATGGCTACGAAGAATGCACACAAGATTCAGGCAAACAATCAGAAGCGAGAAGGGAACTGGCAAACGTTTCCGCGGTTCGTCGTCTCATTACGTGTCACATCGAGCCACAACATCAGTGACACACAGCACCCGGACACCACGGACCGGAGGGGGCCACCCAGGCCAGATCCGGATGAGAATGCAGCCATTCAGGAGGGTCAGGGTGACGCGGGTCCTTTAGGAGCCGGCGATTCAGTCAGACTTAAAAAAGTCACAGGACGAAGACGGGCACTCGTCAACAGACTCCGAAAACGACCCCTATGCCCCATGCCACAATCTCAACAAAGTGGAGTGGCAGAAATGGATCGACAGCCAGTAAATGACAATTGCAAGGGCTGTGGCGAGGGTTGAGGGAGACGCAAGAAGGACAACGGAGCTAGGCATGAACGGCGAGTAAGAACATGGAGACTCTGGAAGGGATTACCCACAAATTCTTCACCGCAAAGGAACATGTGGACACTATCTCAAATTGGCGAACGCTTCGGACCGTATGGAATTTCAAAGCTCGACGAAGTGTTCGAACCGTCCACCGTTTCATTGACTTTGGCCTTTGGCGGAGAAACCTTTCCCACCCAGCTGCAGGAAGAACCAGATTAGACATGGACGCCTTCACTCCGCTTTCCAACGAAGCCTCCCCCAGTGTGCAAAGCCGACGAGGCCACCCGCAATCGAATTTTCCGTGCTGCAGCTTCCATTTCGTTCTGTTTCAAGATACCTTGAACCAGTGTGAGAGGACCAAGTCGGACCTTCGGGCCGCACCTGTGAACTAAGTCGGACCTTCGGGCCGCACCTGTGAACTAAATCGCACCTTCGGGGCCTACCCTTCGAGAGATGTCTTGAAGAGCTTGCGTTGCGCAGCATGGCGTGCATGCTTGCGTAAAAGAGGGAGCGCGCGGCGCGCAGCTTCTTTATCACTTTCTATTGGACATTACTCATTGTAGTTAGGGCTGGTACTTTCCGGTTTTTTAGTTATCCGTTTAACCGGTTTTTTTTCCGGTCGGTTACACGAAAACCGTTTTTCCGTTTTCAGCAAAAAATACAGCCAAAAAAATGTCACCCCTGTGTAATACATTATTAAAAAACAAAGCTGAAAAAAAATATGATTTAGGCCTTGGTAAGACAAGCACAATTATTGACTAAATGTTGCATTTTGAGATTTAAACTAGAAGAAAGTTGACGTTGATAAAATTAAGTACTTACTTTATCAAGAATTTTGACTTTTATGTAGCTTTAAAATTTCTACAATGTGGCTTAGGCCTGTAACGACAACGTAAGCCAAAAACAAAACAACAAAATTTAACAACGTTTTCGTTAATGTTCCATTCATTTCAAATTATGAGCCAGAAAAATTAGCATGTTTGCGTTTTCGGGTAGCAACACATTTCGTTTACGTGTTATGACGTCGCTTCCCTGCCGTTCGTGCTAGGTATAGACGAGTCCACTTCTCCATGACGCGGGGAGGGCCAGCTTCTCTTTAACCGCCTCGTATATGCGCTGGCGATCAGCAGTTTGTTTCGAAGAAAGTAAGCCAGCTTCGATGGGACAACAAGCCCATGCGGATTTGTAAATAAGCTGCCCCCTACCCACCCCGGTTTTTTACTTTCACTGATTTTGAGTGTTTGGATTAGTAGGCCTAAATGATGACACTTGGCTATTTTTGGCTCGTTCACCGCGGGTTTTGAATGGTGCACGCAGCAAACGTTTTTCGGATATGGGTTTTATAATCCGTGTAACCGAACGTGGAACGGTTTCCGGTTAACCGTGTAACCGATCCCAGCCCTAATTGTAGTATCGAGATTTTCGAAAGTTGTATGCATTCTTAATCTTTGTAAGTGGATCCCACCGCTACGAGACCCTGGACACTTGAAGGGAGGGGGGGAGAGTGTCAGGATGGCCCTCCGCCGCTTCCGTAGCGCCCTGACACCTGCCCACCTCACCAGCCTCGTTTTCAGGTTGGCGGGCAGTCCATGGTTGGATTCCGAGCGTAAAGCACGTTTTGATTCTTCAATGATAAAATGTTGGTTGCCTTTGCGCAAAAAGGACTCCCGAGTTTCATTTGGATATCAGGAGGGATTGCTATCCGGGCAGGAACAACGATCCCTATAACGCTTATTTGTAGGGATCGACCGAGTCCGGATATATCCGGATCCGGCGCCGAATAATGCTGTATCCGGCAAGATCCGGATCCGGCCATTATATTGAGCCGGATACCGGTTGCAACACAACCAAAACATGTCGCCGTAAACATGTTGCATGCCTCGGTAAAAAAACAATCGACGTAAAATAACTAAGCGATCTATGCGTATAAAAAATTGCAGATGTAATAAATACAGTGTACATTAGTGCACAAAAATATACTTGGGATAATTGTATTAGGTTTTCATAACTAAAAAAAAAGTTGGAAGTTCGACTATGTAAATGCGCTCACGAAAATATTCATCTTCCGTTGCAGTACATAGAATACTTCGAAACGATGGTCCTCCGGTTATTCTTCAATTACAGCGTTGTTTACGGCTTCCGAAATCCTTTTTTTTTTACGTTTTAATACCATAGTAGTTTAAAGTTGTTTTATTACTAATTTATATTCACTATCGGTGATAGCAATCAGTTTATGGCCACCATCGCGCTCCCGCTCTGTCGGCTGTCCGCAAATAGACGCGCACATGCTAGCTTCAATGGCTGTGACCTTGACTCGCTACTCGCGACTGGCCCGCATCGCGATAGTGATCACGTGCTATACACGTGCCAATAGGGGAATCCCAGTTTTCCAACACGACCAAGATGGCGGCCGTTTGTTGCGTTGTTGAGTTACAACAGCTAGAACCAAGGTCTAGTTTTAGCAAACTAAAGCAATTTCACGTCAATTTTGACGACACGGCCAACAAAAACATCAATTAAGGTAACTAAAAGATGATATTAAATTAAATGAATCCAAACTAGGCGTGCCAAGTACCTAATTCAGTCGGAATTACACCTCCGTTGTATGCAAAGACGGTTTTTCTTTGCAAACGGGGCTTTGAATCGAGAGTACGTCGGGAGTTTTAGAAACGGTTTTGAAGTGACGATAAATCGCGGTTTGGACGCCAAGGGGTTAAATTCGAAAAGTTAAGACGGTTTAATGACGACATCAAAAACTAGCCAGAAATAATAGCACGATAAATCAAAGATGACTTCCATGTTGCAAGAGTCGAGACAATTTTGTTCATAAAATGAAAAAAAAAAATGGAACTGTTGGTTTCGTTCCTTTTTTTTTGCTTTCGGTCTTTGTTATACTGTGCGGAATACAAAACGGAACGAAAGCAATTTAAAGCTGTAAATAAAAGACCTGTTGTGATTTTGATTTAATGCAACCAAAATTCAATAATTTTAATCTAAAATAAATAAGTCGACTACGTACTGGTTTCACAAATATTGCAAAATTTTGCTAATTACTTTTCGAAATGAAGCAGTAGGCTAATCAATGATAACAGTGAGAACTTCAACTAGAAAAATGTTTTCTGACTGTTTAACCTAAATGAGTGCTTTGTTTCAAAAAAAATTTGCAGAATTTAGCAACAATGCAAAAACAGTTCTGTAGCCTACATGCAATTATACTATACTGGTACTCATAATAGCGCAAGACATCTACGTGTTAACTGTAAAAAAAAAATGTGAAACAAAGCGAAAATTAACACCATAGCTGCAACTATGGGAAAAAATAAGGGGGAAAAAATAAAACGGCTTTATTCTGTTTTTGTGTGTGAATTACCAGGTAGACAGTACCGGTCCGGATCCGGCAAAACGGTATCCGGTCGATCCCTACTTATTTGGCTGAACCGGCTCAATTTTAAACATTGCCAGACAATGAGAGAAGAAATATCTAGTAAAGGGAGGAGCCATCCGGGGTATTTGAACCAGGAAACCTCTGATATCGTTGGGGCCTAAAGATTGTCCAGAATAGTTCCCATCAGGTATTTTAGTTCACTATTGTAATCATGTTGACGACCTTTTTAGATGGGTGGAAGTTAACTAGGGAAAACCATTCAACGTGTTGGTTAACCACAGCGTTGAGAGAAGCCAGACATCACAAAACCTGTGCCATTGGTGCACAGAGCCACAGAACGCTACTGGACTGCATAGGGAGGGAGGAAGGAAAATATTGCTGGGAAGCATGACTGGCCTGCAATGGGGCAGCTACGTGCTGCTAATGACATTTAAAGAAAAATATGATCGCCGGCCCGTCAATTCTTTCAGCAAAAATATACACTACATGCAAATTTTAGCATTTACAGTAGACCGTAGCAGTGGGCACCACCAAACGGGTTCCACAGAGGTTAGGTGCAGGTCCCCCCCCCCCCAAAAACCGTCACAGACTTTAGCACTTTAATTAAAAATAAACAGGATTCAGGATGTCTTTTCTGATTTGGTGGCCCTGAAAAGAACTGGTTTTTTTTTTTCCTTTTCCATCAGTGCTTCAGGGCTGGACAACACTTCAAGCTGCGATGATGGGTTCCAGCTTGAAGTCCCTCTGCATGCATGGTCATGTCCCGAAGTAGAGGAAGGTGAAGACGGATGAATTCCTCCATGATGCAGTTTGTAGGATCTCGAAAATGAGGATGCCATTGTGTAAGACCCAGAAAGTCGAAATGGCTCTTAGCTCAATGCTGTAATTCTGATATTTATGTCAGTTCATATAACTGTCCTGATCCAGTTAGCAATATTTCGGATGAGGTTTCACCCACGTTCTTTTGAAGGGCCAAAAGAGTTCGTTTCTACCTTTCCAACTTCGTTGCTCTGTTCTTTCCAAGTAAAATCTCAAGGGGCAAACTGAGCAGGCATTTGTTATGCTCCACCTGTGATCGTAGTTACAGCACGGATGAGGATGATTTTGTTGGCTCATTGGGTTTCTGGGTCTTAGTTCTAAGCGAGGCTCTTAGTGTTAGTAATACTGCCTTGTAAGCATCAAGAAAGAATAAGTAGGCTGGATCCATCAAAAGGGCATGTACTTTCGATGCACCGTAAGCTTGAGGCCAATGTCATTAAGAATACTATTTTCATCGTTAGTAGGTAAAGATTGCAGTTTGCCACAGGTTCATGTGGTTCCTTCAAGAGGGAGTTTAGAACCAAAGATAGGTCCCAGTCCTGGAAGTGTCTGGTTGCCGGTCTTTCGATTTCGAACGATTTTGTCAGGATGGAGATACTGACAGGTTTTCTTCCCTAGCGGCTTTAATAATGGAGTTCAGAGCTGAACGGTGTAACCGAGATTGAAGACCTGAATTGAAGAGATTAAGAGGTTAAGTAGCTTAAAGATGCCTGTTCACCATTTCGATAGCGTTGTCCATATTCTAAACAGTATTCCCGTTCCAAATTCTCTCATGCAATAGGTTGATGTGGGTTGCAATAGGTTGCAATTCACATAATCTCTTATGAAATCGCGGTGCTGCTGTGAATAGTGTTACTTTCTTTAAATTGCTCGAAGATTCAACGGTGCTGCATCTAGGAGTTGAAAAGGCACCTGTAATAGTCAGGTAGGGAGGGAGTGATTGGATTGATTTTCTGCAAGTGATATCAATGAAACCACTTTTTCCAATGGCTGTTACAGATTCTATTGGTGGAATCTGATTGCTTTGCTTGCAATTCGGCTTGTTCTTCAAGAATTCCTGCCTCCTTGAGAAGTCCGAGGATAGTAAACACCGGTGTAGATTTAAGGCGCTGGTTTTTGGGTGGAGAAGCTCTTATTTTGTGACAAGTCTGCGTTTTCTGGTACGGTCCTGGGGAGTTGTCTATTCCTCAGCCGCAGCGCCACATTTTTCTGAGTCAGCCGAACAGCCGCCAAAAAATATAAGCTAGAGCCGCAAATTTGGTTGCACCAAAATGAAACACCTGTCATGAAGTTAGTTGTAACTTGTCTAACGGTAAGCTGCTCGACTGCCTTATATTTCATAGTTCTTAAAACCATACCAACAACTATTTCATAGTTCTTGCCAACAACTTATGTGCACCGTGTATTTGTGCGGTCATTAGTATGCATGGTTACTTTCGGTGTTGTTTTCAAGGTTCAAGTAATCATAGTCAATACACATCGCTGTGGAAGGGTTACTTAAAAAAATAGGTGATGATGTGGCTCTGCTTTTTAATTTCCGGGTTCTTTGTTGTTGATCTAGAAATCCATTAGGCTCTTCCATTTCGTCATTTTCTTATGCAACGAGTTTTGTCGTTGATAAACTTGCGTCATTTCGATCGATTTAGCCCAGAATTAGCCGTCAGCCAGCAAAATTTATAGTTAGCCGCTGGTAGCCACAAAATTTGTGGCAAGACAAAATGTGTGGCTAGCCACAAGTCAGCCAAAATTTCTGTTAAGCCGGCTGAAAATGAAAAAATAATGCGGCTGAAAGGTATACTGCAGATGGCCAGTTCGGGGAACAGGCCCAACGTTGTCTATTTTCAGTAAGATTTGTGGTACAAGCTTGAATGGTAGGAACAAGTAAACCAACAGGTTTTTCCAAGGAGGTGACAATGGCATCTACTGCCCAGGGTTAATCATCTGTGACTGGACTGATGAATTGGGGAATTCTGGCACTGGACTTCGTGGCAAATAGGGCTACAGTGTTCCCGAAGTTGCGAACCAAGATTTGCAGATGGATTTGCACTCTCCCTTAGTTGGTTTGTGATGTCTAGATTGAGAGGTTGCGATTACGTTCCGTTTCCCTGGAGAGTCACAAGTTGGCGGTCTAGAGGACTGGGGAAGGGAAAGCTAAAAATTACAGGTAACGTGCATTCGTCGGCATACAGAAAGAGCTCTTTTGTTAACCAATTCATGAATTGGAAAGTTGCGAAACAGGTCTTCTGGAAAACTTTGTTAATTAGGAACAAGAAATGCTTGGCTTCAGTTGGATTGTCTCTGTCGAGAGATTTTCGCAAAGAGCATTGGCAGCAATGTAAAGAATGTCAGCCCGAGAAGTGGCCTTAAGGCCTAGACGTAAAATCGTTGTTTATTGTCTTTGAGGATAAAAGACTGCGTTTCTATTTACATACAGTTTTAAGTCCAGTTTGGCCTCGAGCGTCAAACACTAAGTCTCGAAGTATCTTGGGTTCGCAGCGCCATCACTAAATGGTTCGACATACTAGTTTTCTCTTCTTGTCAAGTTCTAATGGTGTCTTCCTCTCAGGCGGCCTCTATTATACAAAAGGGTCGTCAAAAGGATGTTAATATTGGCCTAATACAGAGTTCCTTGGAATCCAGACTCCCGACGCCAAAAACTAAAGCCAGCCCAGGTAGAATGGAGCTCCAAACAAGCAGATGTTTCTTCAATTTTGCTTGCGTATTCCTTTCGCTCTTGTCATTTCCCCTAGCAATTGTAACAGCTCTCATCCACAAGGTATTCTCTGACAAGCCCAAACAAAGGCGAAACAATCTGCCTAGGTATCTTTGTGGGCGAGAGCTAATTGATGATCAATTGATAAAAAAAAAAGGCCTAGGCTCAGGTGTCTTAACATTCAGCAGCAAACCTGAAGTTGCTATTTTGCTTGCTGAAACCGTATTCGTTTCGCTCGTCATTTGTCCTAGAAAGTATAACCTAACTCTCATCCATCCACAAGGTATTCTCTATTGACAGGCCCAAACAAGGGCGAAAGAGTGCAAGATTTTTGTGGGTAACAGCTAATTGATACTAAGGAACCCCCGATTTTTAAAGGGTGGTTCTCCACAGAAGGCTTCAATAAAAATTTGCCTGGAAATATGTCCTCCAGTCTTCAGTAATTCCGAGAGGGGAATGCCGGTTGGATCCTTTAATGTCACGATTGGATGCATTGTCAAAACGAGTACTTTGAACCATCATGGTGGCTTTACGGCAGAAGATTTGGCTCATCGTTAAATTCATAGAGAAAATCCGCTCTTCTCGTACTATTACATTACATTAAATGAGCGATTTCTTGTATTGGGCTTCTGCTGCCGGTCGACTGATGGTGCGTCGTGCGCTTTCGCATTCACTTCGTTGTTGTTACTCGTTCTGTAGTCCGCTTTCGCTTCGTTAGCGTTCTCGGTTCCCCACACCTTCGCTTTCGTCTCCAGATTTGTTTACATTCAGTCTCGTTTCATTGGCACCACTGATGCTCGCTTTCGTCTTGTGAACAGCTTGGCATTCATAAAGTTTCAAAGGAGACGTTGCAGCGTGGCGGTGAAATCCATTAGCTTGACTTGACAGTTAACAGACTATCGTCCTAAAGAACAATGTTGATATGCGTTTTCAATTATAGTCTTTTACCGGGACTGCGAGAAAATAATCATTTACGCTTCGGAGTGTTGGGAGATTTTCTGGCCGAAATTTGGTCGATCCATTTGCAGACATAGTTGAAATTCCTTTAGGTATTGCGGCGAAGACCCAGTCGTCATCAGAATCAGTTTACCTAAGGAACGGTCGTGGTGATGTTCAGGATCGGCCGATATGATTTTTTACCGATACGATCCGATGTCGATAATAAAAAAAAAAATACACCACTAAATTTCCATACAAATGCAAAGTCTTCAATTTCTGAGTTTGCATGGGTTCCAGTCTCCTAAGATTATCCAAGAAGTTCTGTGCAGCAATAACAGTATTTTTTCTCTTATTCCTACTTATGGCTTCAGTACATTCATCTTCTCAGATTTTTAGTAGGTCGTTGTAAAACTTAAGAGAGCGTCAGAACAAATGTAATACCACATTTTCATTGCAATTGAACAAATAGCTTTGCTTTTCTCACCTGGTCGTTGCTTTTGCAGCTCTAGCTGCCGAGTTCTGCAGGGAAGACTGTTTCTTGGCGTAACAAATATTTTTATCGGTAGCCTTACAGAGGTCAGATACCGATATGGCAAAAGACCGATAAATACAGATTATACCGATACCGATATCAATATCGGACTATCCCTAGGTAGTGGGTCTTCAGTTACCATGAGCAGGTTTTGAAGGGCTCGTCATCTCGGCTTTAGACAGGGCCCCGTGTTAACAGATTGGGATGGGGAGATTTCACTGAAGCGGAATAACAGGTCCGAGAACAGTCAGCTGACCGAGAGATCCAGGTGATCCGTCTTTTAAAAGGTGAAGGTCAGCAGAAAATAGGTCGCAATCCACACTTTTAGGAGGACAAGGATTTCATTAGTTGGCTTTTAGTTTCAATTTCAGCTTCGAGTATTTCGTTTGCATGTTGGCAATCTCCTGAAGCAGAGATTCCTTTTGATTGATGATATAGACTGATGCGCCAAAGATGTTAAAGAAAACTTGTATTTGATAGATTCATGGCTACCACATGCAGATTGAACGAGTTTTTTTTGGTTACTGACATCTAGTGTCTAGAAACAACTTTTGAATTAGTATAAGTGTATCACTTGGCACCAAAAAAAATTTGACTCTACCGGCCAATGGAGAGTTGCATATGTGAATTGCACCTCTTACTTCGGTTCTGAGCAATCTTCACGAATGGTTCATTCCAGCTCACATCATCCGAAAGGGAAAAAAATATTTTGCCATCACATTTTTCCCCCTTCAAATTTGGTTATGTTGAAAAGAGCTTTAGCCAGTCAAAACAGTTTTTTTAATTCGACGTGTCACATGAATTAATGTGGGTGTCCAAAAAACGGGTGAAGGCAAATCGGGTCAGCAGCATCTCAAAAACCAGATATTTGGTCAATTCTGATCTGACAAAATTCAAGTATGTAGCTGGGTGAGTTGCAGTATGGAACTTCATAAGGTATTATGCTCTACAAAATATATATTCGACTATGCTAACCTATAACGAGATCTTTCAGCAAAAAACCGTCATCCGATAGTACACAATCTGTGGATGATTTCAGCGTAAAAGGTGTTCACTAATACGAAAATCTACAGCGAGTAACTACAAGTCAGCTCTTTAATATTGCGGTCGGTTAGAGACTATACAGATATCGAGGTGTCTCCTCTTATCGCGAAGAACGATACAAAGTGAGTCATCACTTACCTTTGGTAGTAATCTGGATGGTAAACCGAATTTGTACGCTGGAATCTGGATTCTGGACAGTACATTGAACGCGAAACGCGTATAGACTTTGCTGTTAATTATTGCGCTAGCCTCGCTGCTTTTCGAGTGCGATATATTACAGTATTTTATTACGCTTATTTGTGGTGTCTTATTGAACGAGTGAGCAAAGCGAATGTGGTCCTGATTATGGCCAACCCCACCAGGCGCCACCCCACCATTAGATCAAAATCAAACCACAAATTCTGGTTACTTAAGAAAACTAGGTTAGTTAGTTTCACAACGACAGGAAGGACTTGAGGTCGCATCAATGGAGCTTAGTTGTTACTGTGAGTTGAAAAATCACCTTTTTTTTCTGCTGAATTTAAAATAATTAAAAAAAAATGGTGTAGAAAACAGTTAAGAACGTTGGGTGTCAAAGAATTGCAAGATTGTTATTTTTACTTTAATTCTTTTTTTTGGGGGGGGGGGACCACAAGTAGAATTTTTCAGTTTGCCCCTCCCCCTGGCTAAAATTGTTGCCCCACTGCTGCCACCTCAGTAAAGTGAGTCTAGCGTCGTCCCTGGAGGGAAGGGCGGGATATTCCTCCTGGCCACCGAATCTGTAGTAAGCAGTTAAGCTTAACAACTGGCCACATGAAATTGTACTTTGTTTATATTCAATGTGGACTTTGTCACAATTTTCGTGATTTTAACTTTTGTTAATACATCTAAAAAGTAT
>JAHWFP010202917.1:0-27336 GCA_023313725.1 Lithobius niger
CTTAGAGAAGACATGGCAAAGAGATGCGGTGACGTTATTTTTGGAAACCAGGAGAAAATTGGAGGTCTAAGACGTCACCGGCAAGGAAGGGGAGAAACGATGAAGCAAAGAAGATAATCAGATAAGTATCATTCTTCTAAATAAAGAAATTCGAATGTTTCTAATGGCTGCCCAAATGCGGGAATTTACGTGTTAGACTGACACGATAAAAACAGAACAATAAAACATAAAAGTAATACCGTTCAGTGCCAAATTTGAAATTTAAAAATGGCATCTGGAGGTTCGATTTCAAGTCAGACGACTATTCCCAATTTAACTGGTACGAATTATATTCAATGGGCAGAAAGAGTAAAAGCTTACCTAATGCATCAAGGTTTGTGGGCCTACGTGACGGAAGAGAGTAAAGAGACTGATGCAAATAAAAAGTAGGGACTCAAAAAGCCATGGGAACAATTTTACTTTTCATTGCGACAGGTTGTGTAACGGTTCCTACTTCAGTCACTACTCCTAAACAATTATGGGATTTTCTGAAAAGCACTTTTCAACCGAATAATGTTCTTAGATGTCTGGCATTACATAGGAAATTTTACTCTATAGCAAAATCTTCAAATGAGAGCATAAGCAGTTATATCAATCGGGTTGAAGAATGTGCAAACGAATTAGCTGACTGTGGCATGAAAATCTCTGACACAAATTTGGCAAGGTGCATTTTGGCGGGGTTACCTATAAGTTGTGATGTAATGTTAATGGGCTTCGCAGCAATGGTTGCCAATAATATTACTTGTGCAAAAGTAAAAGAACTGTTATATTTTGAAGATTCAAGAAATCTAAATGATCCTAACCTAACTCAATCCTTAAATTCGGCAGCATTGGCCGTACATGCGAACAAACAATACTCTAAGGGTCAAACAATACCGACAGCTAATAAGAAATTAATTTGTTTTACCTGCGGTGGTTCCAATCACAAAATGGCGTCCTGCCCCTCACCCCCTGATCCTTCTATTTTTAGCAACCGTGGAAGAGGTAGAGGAAATCACCGTGGATGGAGAGGATTCAAAAGAAGAGGAGGAAACAGAGGATCACAAGCGAATACAAGCCAAGAACCGAAGGGTTTATTCGCCACAGCCACATCCACAATGTATGCATTGTTCTCGTGCCTATGGACCTGGTCATTTTTATCAGCAGCTACGGATGATAAAGGTAAAAAGTTGGATGATATTTTCGTCGTGGATTCCGGCGCATCCAATCATCTCGTGTCAAATGAAAACTGGCTGTTTAATTGTCTAAAAATCAATGGTTTGCCTATACTTTCAGCCAGCAAAAATTGCGATTTGAAACCGCATTCAAAAGGCAACATTCTTTTTGACACTGGTAAAGGTAAAATTTTGATGAAAGATGTTTTATATGTTCCAGACTTACAAGTTAACTTATTTTCTGTAAGATCGGCTACAGCAAATGGGTGTCGTGATATTCTATGAGACCTGATGTTTGATTTATCATGGCCGTAAAATGATTGCAAAAGGGTATATGACTAATGGTTTGTACATTTTGGTAGGAAACCCATTACTTAATAATGATCCAGTTACAGATAAGTTGCTTAGAGGAACAAACTATATTGAAATTCCAGATAGTGGTCACGTTGCAATGTTAAATAAGATAGTGCCAGCGAAAGTAACGATACAAAGTAATTTGGAATTGTGGCATAAACGATTCATGCATACAGCAATCTCTACTTTGCATGAACTGAGTGACTCAAAAGCCCTTAGGGATTTTAGACTTCCAAAGAAGAAGAATATAACTTCCCCCTGTCACGACTGCCTTCAGGCAAATTTGACAAGAAAACCTTTTCCAGCACTTACATACGAACGAGAGAAAGAACAATTAGCTTTAGTGCATACTGATGTGCTAGCAATTCCTGTCAAATCCATAGGCGGAAATTCGTATGTCCTAACGTTTACAGACGACTACTCAGGATTTGTGAGTGTTTACATACTTAAGAATAAATCTGACGTTCCTGAAAAAATAAAAGAGTATGTAGCAATGGCCGAAAATCAAACTGGTAAACGTTTAAAAGCCATAAAATCCGACTGCGGGTCTGAATATCTTAACAAAAAATTATCCGAATTTTTCAAAGAGAAGGGTGTGAGGCACACCACCACAAATCCCTTCTGCCCCGAGCAAAATGGCCGTTCGGAACGCCTTAACAGAACCTTGATGAATCTTGTTAGATCAACATTAACTAGTGCTAATTTGCCAACTTATCTTTGGGCTGAATTAATTACTACAGCAGCCTATATACGAAATAGATGTGTGAACAAAGCTAACAAGAATTGCACACCACTACAATTATGGTTAGGAAGGTCTGAAAAACCAACGGCTAGACATTTAAAAGCTATAGGTTGTATATGTTTTGCTCACATTCCTGTCCAGAAAAGACATAAATTACAGCCGAAAGCAAAGAAGTGTGTAATGATTGGCTACGACTTAATTTCACGTAGCTATAGACTTTGGGACTTGGAAAGTAAAGTTGTGATTGTGTCAAGAAACGTTACATTTCTGGAAAATGAATTTAATTTTGAACATTTGAACCAACAGAATTCTACAGAATTTGAAAAGATGTGGAAACAGCTGTGGACAAATGAAGAAACTGACGAGGAAGGAGAAAACGAAAAACTGCCAACTGAAACAGCACGAGCCATTACCCCACCAATTGAACTGCCAACTTCAGCTACAGGTGAGAAAGTCGTGACCCCTCCTATTGTAACGCCTTTGCTGGAAAACGGCAAAACTCCACCTCAAGTTGTGGGTCAACCCGCCAAAAAGAAGAAAAAGAATGAATCCAAGACAAATGAAAGTAAAAGTGGTCTTGAACATAGATATTTTACGAGGTCAAAGTCTAATAAAACTGTCTCAGAAAAAGAAACGCCAATTCCAGGGGAAGAGAATAGTTTACCAGAAGAAAATAACGTTACAGTACCAACAAATACGAATGAAAATGCGACTGAAAAAGCTTTAACAGTTTTTGGAGGGAAAAAATAACAGCAATGTTATTGGCGATTCTTTCACTGAATTACTCCTGGAACGTTATGGTGAACCAGTGACCCAACACACGTTGATAAATACTTGTTTCTTCAATTTTCACAATGATGATTATGAGCCAGCTGCTTTAGCTACAGTTGTTAATGAGCCTAAAGTACCGAATAATTTCCGTGAAGCTATAAATATTGTCGACTCAGAAAAATGGTTAACTGCTATACATGCTGAATATGGAAGCCATATTGCCAATGGCACCTGGTGTTTAGAAGAACGTCCACCAGGAGTACCCGTTGTAGGATGTCGCTGGGTGTTCTGTGTTAAGCGTAATTCTTTGGGCGGCATCGATCGTTACAAAGCACGCCTTGTTGCAAAGGGATTTACGCAACAATATGGGCAATCGTACTTTGAAAGTTACAGCCCGACTGCTGGGCTTGCAACAATACGTCTAGCAATCTCTGTAGCTGTACAAAACAATTGGTATATAGACCAATACGATGTGACCGTAGCTTATATTCAAGGGCGACTCGATTGTTACGTTGCTATGCAACAACCAGAGGGCTTTGTTATACCCGGTCAAGAAACAAAGGTGTGCCGTCTCGTAAGATCTATATATGGACTAAAACAATCCGGGCTTTGTTGGTACAGAAAACTGACGGAAGTGTTGTTGAAGCATGGTATGCATCGTTGCCTTTCAGACGCATGCGTATTTTGGATAGAAGTCAACAATGAACGTGGTTTTGTTACAGTCTACGTCGACGATTTGATGGCGGCTGCCCAAACAATCAGAATTAGACAATTGTTGAGGAAGATATTAAATTCTGATCTGGATATAAAATACCTGGGTCCTTTGAATTTCCTGCTAGGAATCCAGTTTGAAAGAGAATCCAGTGGAGTGCTTTTTGCACATCAACGTACTTATACAGAGAAAATATTAAAAAGATTTAATATGGAATTCTGTAAAACAGTTAACACACCGTGTCTCCCTGGTCAACATTTAAATAAGACTGTAACCTTAAGTGTTGAAGAGCAAGATGAAATGAAGACAGTCCCTTTTAGACAATTAGTAGGGTGCCTATCTTATCTTGCCTTGGCGACACGTCCCGACATAGCATATGCGGTCAATGCAGTGGCCGCACATTCGGCTAATCCAAATCTTACACATTGGATAGCCGCCAAACGAATTCTGCGTTATCTTCGAGGTACCCTCGACAGAAAATTAGTCTTCGTCCAAATCCTGCAAGACTTGAAGTTTTCGCAGATGCTAGTCATGCACCAAATGCTGATGACCGAAAATCCATTTCTGGTGTAATTGTGTTTTATGCCGGGACCCCTATCCTATGGAGCAACCAAACAGAAAAGTGTCTCACTTTCGACCATGGAGTTGGAGTACCGTGCCTTGTGCCTAGCGTCCAGGGAAGCTTTCTAGATGCGTGCCTTTCTCAAAGAAATGGTGTTTATGGACATAGTACACCACCAACCGTTGTGCATACCGATTCTTTGAGTGCAATTCAACATGCTAACTCACAAATTGAAAGATCCAGAACAAAACATATCGAAATTGTTTATCATTTTGTCAGATAGAAAATTGATGATGGTGACATCGTTTTGGAGTTTGTTCCCACTGAACGAAATTGGGCCGACATTTGCACCAAAGCAGTTACCTCTCAGATACATACTAATCTCTGTCTTGGTCTTTCTCTTACAGCATCCGACTCCAGATGATGAGATTTATTTTACAGGATGTCCTCGTCACACGGGGGCATGTTGATTCCTAGGGTCCTTGACCTTGGACCCATACATCAAGTATTGACTCTGCACTACGCTGACGTATGCCTGCAGGGTCACCATGAACCAATAATGATCGTCATGACCATGTTGGGTCATTTGTTGAAGACAATAGTTCTTAAGTGTTTATCGTTTTGATCATTATTGTTAACGGTTGTTATGTTTGTAAACAAATTGGAAATGTTGTTGTTAAAGAAGTTGCTTTGGCTTCGGCACTTCATCGAAATTTCTCCAACCGTTTAGATCATGCTTTGTGTTAAAATACTGTGTCCCTTCCATATGTAAATATGTCATGCCATTATAGTTAGTAAACTACAGTGATGTTTACCGTGTTCACAAAATGAGTCATCATTCCGAGTTTCACAGTCCACCGTTTGCAGCTCCAATATTATTTAATTCCACTAAGCCTATCCCTTCAACTGTCTCTCTAGATTTACTTAATTGGCTGTAATACTGAATTCGCTAATCGAACTAGCAACTCCAGTGACAGACCTACGTTGATTTCGACACTTGACTTCACTCTCAGTATCTTAATCTTGTTAGCAATTATATATCCTTAAGCTTTAAGAAACTTATTTAATCAAATAACGCTAGATCATATATATTGGACCTGTATCTTTGTTTTATCCTTAAGTATAATAAACTACTACAAAACTCATTGACTTTATTCCCTAAGCTCCCCCACACCCATAATTAAAGAGTGGACTCGCTAAAACGGCGAGCAGAACCTGTAATCTTCCTTGACTTGTACAAATGAGTAACGGAAAAGGTATACATCGTTTGGTAGGAATTCCTGGGAGTACCATTTACCGTATAACAATAAAAAACATGTAAGGGCAAAGTGAGTTCTACTGGGCTTGTAATATCGTGCTCATTGCTTGGAGATATGCAACTCTCCTCCACTGGTGCACAACTCATGGCATCCACCTGAGCCATTTTTTCACCCTTTCGATGCCTAACGATGTAGTCAAACTCACAAAGTAGTTCGGCCCAGCGAGCAACTTGAGGTTTTATGTTTCGTTGTGTGTCTAGGTTTAGTAAAGCGGAACAATCCGTTACCAGAGTGAACCGTAGTCCGAGAAGCAACGGCCTCAGACGATTCATTGCCCACACTGCTGCTATCAACTCCAGGCGGCTGGAATGGTACTTTGCCTCATCTGGGCTTGTGCAACGACTAACACAATACACGAGCCTCAACTTCCCATCCTTATCCCGCTGTGTCAGCATGCCAGCTACACCAACTGAACTAGCATCGGTGTGTAACTCAGTCTCGTCACGAGGGTCAAACAATTTTAGTACGGGTTCCTCAACTAAACGATGCCTAAGTTCTTCAAATAATATAATATAAAGAAACAGCCAGTATCGTGCACAAAATTTACAACACTACGTTTCGAGAGGACAACCTCCCGTCTTCAGGTTAAAATAAACACTAAAATATTTTAAAATTCATGGCAGTATTTGCCGAGTCACCAAGTCTAAAAAACACAAACCATTCAGGCATGGTCAGGCCTAAAATTTTAAAATTTTTAAAAATATAAAACATACCAAATGAAACACCATGTTACATGATGGGCGCCCGGAAGTGGAGTGGTAACAGGAAACTTCTCAATAAGTTCTTCAAAAGCAGTTTGATGCACATCGGTCCACTCAAACGGTGCATCTCGCTTAAGCAATTGTGTCAGTGGCGATGACAGTGTTGCATATCTTTCGATAAATCGACGAAAAAAACTTGATAATCCCAAGAATCGACGTAACTCCCTTACATTGGTTGGTCGTGGGAACTCTGCAATACCTGCTAATTTACGTAGTTCTGGTTTAATACCATTCCTCAAATTAAAAACCCCAGGTACTCAAGTTCTTTCATTGCAGACTCATACTTCGAAAATTTGAAAGTAACCCCAGCTTGAAGTAGTTTCTCAAAGATGCGGCGTAGTCTTCCCATCATGTCGTCAAAAATCCAGTGCACCCATGAACAAGTCGTCAACAAAACATGACACAATCTTCCAAAGCAATCCACCCAGGGCAACTGCCATCGCACGCTGAAACACAGGCGGTCCATTAGCTAAACTAAAAAAAAAGGTGAGTAGGCTCATAGTGCCCATCAGGTGTAGTGAATGCAGCTTTCCACATTGATTCCTTATCCATGTGAAACTGATTAAATCCCTGAGCAGCATCCAGAATACAAAACAGTTTGTAGCCAGCTAACCTATCTAGGAGGTCATCTAGACAAGGTAGTGGAAATTTGTCCTTCATGGACTGTGCGTTAAGGCTGCGGTAATCAATCACAATTCTATTATCACCCGTTTTCTTTCTTACCAAGAGAACCGGACTGCGGTGTGATGCACGGTATGGTGCGTGAACAACTGGCTTGCTCCCTGGGATTTCTATTATTTTCATAACACCAGTATTGATGCACCCTAACTCGGCTGGCTTGACCGCTATGCAGGAACGAAACTCATTGAGGAGGTCACAAATAGCTTGAGCTTCTGCTGGTGTAACATGCGGGCCAACCTTTATTTGATCTACACACAATGGTTCACGTTGGATAACTGTAACTGACTGGACTTCGTACTGTCCTCCCTTTGATCTGGAACGCAGAACCCCAGACTGCAAATGTCCAGTTTACCACTATGTGTAGAATTGCTAGGTATAAAACTACACTTGACGACGCTTGGGTCCACGCAGAGGTCATCACAAAATCCCTGAGAGGCATCGAAATACATCTGTGATTAGTCGGCTTGGCAGGAATTCTATACTACCTCTACAGGAATATATTTGCCTCGTAAAAGTACTTCATCCCTTTTTATTTGTAATCTTGAACTGGTGTTGTTGGCTATTGGCACCAGTGTTTTCAAATTATTGACGTATAAAACCTCACAGCGATAAGATTCAACAATGAAGGGACCTTTGTCTTCTGTATCAGTGGTCAATACTTCAACAATTTCCACTGAGTTCGGTTCAATAGCGACTGCTTGCCTACTACGTATTACCATTTGCTCGCTTTCAGCTTCAATGTTGAATCCGTTAAAAAAGTCATGGTCGTTCTGTTGAGCCAATCTAGTTTGACCACGTAAACGTATTATTGCGAGGTTAGGCCTATCAATCACATCTGTCCCTATCAACAAATCCGGTCCAGTAAACGCATCATCTGGAACAACAAAGAAGAAAACATCTTTAATTTCAATGTCATCGACGACCATTGTCCCGCAAACCACTCCGAGTGGACGTATTGCACCACAAATTCCTCGAAGAATAGGCCTAGGCCTGTCGACCATGTCAGGTTCGATAGCTTTGTTAAGCCTTGCTGCCAGTTTCAGCTTGATAAGCGTCGCACCAGAACCTGTATTGCATATGCATGGAACACTTTAATACACCACCCACTGAAACTAACTTGTAGGATCGGGCAAATGGCATCTCGGATTTGTCAACACACAATGTGTTAGTAGCCGGTTCCTTGCCACCGTTAGTGGCTGCACTGACATTACCCTCCGGGCAATACCTAGTTCCATGGCCATCTTTGTTGCATCTTGTACAATGCTTTTCACGTCGCGGTTTCAGGCAAGCCCTAGGAAAATGGCCTCCTTCAAAGCAGTTATAGCACTTGTCCTCACGTTCACTAGTGTTGTTGGGGGCATCTGCATTTGGTGCTTTGCCTTGATGGATTTTTCTGGAAATGTTAGCTTTGTCTTCAGCTTGAGTTTCGCTGAGTTCTACATGCTTCATCTGTTGCATCATAGTACCAAATCGTTGGTTACGCATTTGAGCAAATCGTTCATGGCTTGTCATGTCTTGTAATAACTCGTTGATCGTTGCATGCTTCTTACTGTGCATTGTAAAGCTCAGGTGGCGGTCTCGTAATCCACCCACAATTTCTTCTTTCGATTCATCAATGTTAAAACCGAGTCGCACACACAAACGTTCTTTATCACAAAGATAACTTTCTACTGTTTCATCCTTTTGCTGGATTCTCGCTCCCATCCGGCGCCAAAGCTCTGTGCGATTTATTGGTTTCACATATGCATCACGGAATGCAGCCTCCCACTCTGACCATGTTAGACACTTGCTTCCAGTAGACTTTTGCCAATTACGTGCACTGTCTACAAGTTTATATTCACTAAGGTAAGTTTGTCTGCGTCTGATCATCCAGATAATGTGCTTATTTGATTAAACTGGGCTAGCCAGTCAGTTGCTACAACATCGTCTTGCAACCCACTACATTTTTCAATGCTGCCTGATGCATCAGGCCTAACATGAACGGTCGGTGCAACCAACTGAGTATGCTGCTGCAAAAATAAATATTGAAGCATCTGGCTATTTTGTTGAACACATTGTGCTAATAAATCAATACGATTAATGTTTCCTGGAGGTTGGCCTGGAGGTAGGCCTGCACCATCGTATGAAATTGAACCCCTGTCATGTAGACTGGCACTACTGTCATGCAAATTGGCATCACTGTTTGTAAAATTAGCACCCCTATCTTGAAAATTGGCACCCTTATCATGAAAATTGGTTCCATTATCGGAATTAGTCACGTTTTTGTTGTGGTCATCCATCTTGAATTTTTTTTTCTACTGAAAGTCACTGCATGTGTTCACAGTCCACCGTAATTTGAACGAGTAAAATACAAAATAAGTTCACACTCACAGCTCACTTACGATATTAATCATTTCTTGGTATGGTCTTGGAAAGATTAGCAATCTTTGTTTCCATGTTAGTTCTCAGTTTATGCAGGTATGAAGAAAAAAATCACAGATTTTTGTGTTCATCCACTGCTGAAATGTAGTCTGAATTGTAGTTGTAACCTTTGTGTATATCAGATGAAGATTGTGTTGATTTTCAATTTTTTAAGAATACTTACACGAACTTATTTGTGTTCTTTGCAACTAAACAAGAAAGCCAGAGGCAGAGCCGTAAAATTCTATTTCATTCCTGGTACAGCCTAACTTGTGATAAAGAATTAACATCATTTTCTTATTTCTTCTATTTAATAAATATTTTATTTTATAGAAAACTGGTAGAAACTGTCTTAACTTTTTCTATTAAATAAGTGATGTAACATGACTTTGAATTGATCATTATTTTCGTCCATTTGTTTAGCATTTTTATCCTTTTAGTTTTCTGTACAGCCGTACCGGCTGAGAAGACTATTACAACGACTTTGTCCGTCCGTCCGTCGCTTTTTTCGACTTCGCATCGGCACCAGATAGAGATGACAACTGTTTACGTTAGATTCAGTGTCAACAGTTAGTTAAACAACATGGCAAATTAAAAACATCGTTACCTCCTCATATAGCTAATAGACTTCTTCGACATGACTAAATTAAATAATAACATTTCATCGTCAAATTGAAATCCTAAGGATTTGTGTTAATGCAGCCGCAAAAACAAAAAAAGAGTCTTGTCGCATTGTTGCATGAATGAATAGGCTTACGGTCGAACCAAATACTCCATTAGGCCTATCTGCTACTTACGAAACTAAAACTGCCATTAAAAAAATTGGGCCTAAAAAATGAAAATTAAGTCTAAACTCACGTTACCATGGCAACGTCAAGATACTACGAGTCGCTGCTGGCTTTCTCAACAGCATCTTTCCTGTCCCTTCCCTACTACCACTGATCTGTATAGCCTACGTTGCGCATTACGATTTAGTGCTGTAACTGTGTGCCGGAGTGAGGCATACCGTGTTGCAAAAATGAATAGGCTTACTGCATATAATCCAAATCTCCGTCATTTATTATTTACGAAATGAAAGTTGTAAATTAGGCCTAAACGCTGACAATTACGCCTAAAATGTAAAATAAGCTTAAATGCTAATACATTTTTAACGGGTAATTCTGATGGTTACTGCTTTTAGATTATATAATAGAGATAGCGGTTGCAATGCGTGATAGAGAAGTGTGCCTCACTATTGGTAGTGGCAGAACTGCACAGAAGACCGGATGTGACTAGGTAGTCGCTGTAGCCGCTTGATTTTGCATGCACACACTTGTTTTTACAATCAGGTTACTTCAATTCTTCAGTACGATGAAATAATTTTGCCAAGTTAGAATTTCCTAAGATTTCAACATACAAATTTCTAGTAGCCCCATTAAAAATGGGTGTATGGCAGTGGATTGACAAGTGGCACGCGAATAGCCACTTGTCATGTACTTCATGAGAAGTATCGAAAAGAAATTGTGTTACGTCAACATTTAGACGGTGTGTCCCTTTAAATATCTTTACGTAAAAAATGTTAGCATTGAGCATTTTAGCATCATTGCCATCCGTTCACATAGCACCAAAAACAAACCCCCTCTGCCGTGTTAAACGGAGAAGGAGAATAGAACGCACACATTTACGATGAAAGATGCCGTTCGATTTCACCATTTCGTATTTAGAACCAGGTACATTCCATTCTCGCAAATATGGAATTTTCGTGACGTGCAGTGTTACCCTTTGCTGATATTATTAGATCCCAGTGTCTGTTTCGTCTTTGCGCAAACCCGATTAGAGGAACGGACTGTCAATTAAAACGAAAACCGCCGTCCGCGCCGAAGTTAAACCAAAAATTCCGCAACGAGGATAAATCACTCATCACCTTTTCCTACTACCCGCTTTCAATTGCCTCATCAACTACTTCCTTGTTCTCTATCCTCCTTTTCCTACCCCCTCCCTCCTTGATCGCGGAATCTCTTCGTCATAGACTAGGCCAATTTTCAGAAAATGCACTGCAAGAAGCATTTCGTATAACAAATTGGCATCAGGTGTTTTTAAGGTATTTCGACCCCCTTGAGTTCGAAAATTCCTGTTGCCAGCTCGAAAAATGGACCGGAAGTCCGTAATTCAAGATGGCGGCCAAAATGGCGCCCCATTTTTCCAAATTTGGCCGATTATGCAAGAACCGTTAGTGATACACAAAAACGGTTGAGATAAAAGTTGTTTGAAATAATGTAAATTACAATGTCATTACCATACATTTTTTTTATATCTCTTATGGTTTTCAAGAAAAATGGATTTTAGGCCATTTTCGGCCATTTTTTGGCTAATTTAATGCTAACAGACGTCTCAATTTGTCAATTTACAAGTTTGAACTGCTACTGCGTCGTTTCTAATTCAGGTGGATGGCTCCAATTAGACTCATTCGAAAGGTGGGAGTGACTTCTTTGCAACAAGGGTCGTTGAAAGGGTTCACGACTGTTAGGAACCGAGCTACGCCTGTTTTACTAGAGACTGGTATCATAGACACCGTTGGATTTTTCGCTCATTTTCAACTTTCATCTGCTATTGTGACGTGTCTAATTTAGGTAGATGACCCCAATTAGATTCATTCAAAAGGTGAGAATGTCTTCTTTGCAAAAAGAGCCATTTAAAGGGCCTATGTTTGTTAGGGACCGAGCTATACACCCGTTTACCAGGGACTGGTATCACAGTCACCGTTGGATTTTTCTCTCATTTTTAACTTTCAACTTCTATTGTGACTTGTTTAATTCTGTTAGATGACTACCATTAGATTCATTCGAAAGTAGGGACTGTCTTCTTTGAAACAAGGGTAGTTGAAAGAGTCTACGACTGTTAGTAACCGAGCTATGCGCGTTTTACTAGGGGCTGGTATCACAGTCATCGTTAGATTTTTCTCTCATTTTCAACTTTCAACGTGTATTGTGACGTATCTAATTTAGATAGATGACTCCAATTAGGTTCATTCTAACAATAAGGATGCCTTCTTTGCAACAAGGGTAGTTGAAAGGGTCTAACTAAATTAGAAACGTCTCAGCATCAGTTAAAAGTTGTAAATGAGCGAAAAATCAAACGGTGACTGTAATACCAGCCCCGTAGTAAAAAGGGTAGCTCGGTTCCTAACAGTCTTAGACCCTTTAAACCACCCTTGTTGCAAAGAAGACAGTCCCACCTTTCGAATGATGTAATTGGAGTTATCTACCTTTCTCAATGCATGTAGTTACCAAACCGCCCCTCAAACCAGAATTAAGCCAAAGTGGATGTCTGCTAGTTCTATTCAAATGATCAAGAAACGAATGCGTGTCTGGCACAGGTATCGTGTGACACATAAACTCAAATACAAAGTCGAAAGTGAAATTATTTCTAGGGAAATTAAAGCTCAACTAAAACTTGAAAGCAAATTATGAGGCGAACCTTGCACAGTTGGCTAAAACCACCTCAAAAACTTTTTTTCAATATGTTAAAAGAATGCAAAAAAATAAAATATCTATCGGTCCACTTAAAGACTCACAAAACCAACTTGTTACTGAACCGCTCCGTATGGCCCAAATCCTAAACGATACCTTCGCTCGCAACTTTGCACCTGTACCAAATCGGAACCGAACTTTACCTGTCATTATCCCGGCATTTACTTGCATACCCCCGTTAATTTTCACGAATGAGAACTTAACCGAAGTTTTCGATAGGTTGGTCGCCGGCAAAGCTACTGGGCCCGATAACATATCTACTGATTTCCTGATTAAATTTAAACATACTCTCATCCAGAGGTTGGGGACACTTTTCAATTGCCTCATTCAAAATTGCTACGTGCCTTCTACGTGCCTTCTGAATGGTTACATGCCCACGTTACGTCTGTATTCAAAAAAGGTAGCAGACACGACCCGCAAAACTATAGGCCTATAAGCATTACCTCCCAACTCGGGAAAATTTTTGAAACGATTTTATGCAAACACGTCACCAAATTTGTTGAAGATCAAAAATTACTGTCTGCCACCCAACACGGTTTTCGTTCTGGTTTTTCCACTACAACAAATTTGTTAGCTTTCTATCAAACTTTTATAATGCCCTCGATATGAACACACCAGTCGACATTATCTACATGGACGTTGTCAAGGCTTTCGATCAGGTCCCACACGACTTACTCTTGTGCAAACTCAAAACCTTCGGTATCAGTGGCCCCATTTTAAAGTGAACTGCAACCTGGCTCACAGGTCGTACCCAGGCGGTGGTTATAAATGGCCATCACTCAAATACTATCCAGTTAAAGTGGCACGGTTCAACGCTCTGTTTTGGGCCCGCTATTATTTCTCCTTTATTTTAATGATTTTGGAAGCAAAACACAAGGTCACCTCGCAAAATTCGCCGACGACTCTAAACTTGGTTTATCCTTGCAAAAACCTCAGTCTAACACTATTTTCCAGGAAGACATTAACCTACTCAAAAACTGGAACATTCAATGGGAATTGACCATCCACCCTCTCAAATCATGTATTTTACACCTATAGGTAAAAACAACCCAAAACATATTTTGGGGGCTCCGTTGCCTTAAACGCCGCCGACACAACTACCGATCTTGGAATTATCATTGACAACCAGCTTAGTTTCAACAAACACATTAACTCTGTTATCTCGAAAGCTAATGTCATTTCATTTCTGATTGGGCGAACCATTACTTCGCGGCAGAGCAATATTTACTTTAAACTTCATCTTACATTAGTTCGCCCCATAATCGAATACGCAATTGATTTCTGGTGTCCTTTTCATATAGAAGATTTAACAGCACTTGAAAATGTTCAACGTCGTTTTTCCAAACGTGTAGTAAATCTCAAAAACTTACCTTATGAACTCAGGCTAAAACACCTAAATATTCCATCTGTGTGGTGGAGGCTTGCACGCGGTGGAATAATAACATTATTTAAGATACTTAAACTAAGTTTTGGAGGACCAACTTTAACACAGCATTTCCAGCTCCAAACTTATGAAGCTACCCGTGGTCACTCCCTTAAATTAAAATACCAATATCATAAGCACGAATGGGCCATACATACTTTCGTTTCTAGAATACTACCCATTTGGAACAACTTACTCGATTCAGTGGTTTCGGCTCCCTCCATAAATGCATTTAAAAACAAATTTGACGCTCATATCGCATGTGTTGCACCTGAGCAAACTATTTATTTTTGTACACCTTGAAGTTTTGTACACTGCATATTCGGCTCTGTATGTTTACTAAACTGATATTTTTGAACACAATGCTAACCATAAACTAGCTATACTATTTTGAGTATACTATACTATACTATCCTATACTAGAGCATATTTTGTTGTATTTTTTATATCATCTAGACACACGCTAGTGTGTCGCCGCCAAGTAACAGTATGTCATCCCATTGTAGACATCCGAATGTTAAAAATTGATTGTTAATGTAAAAAGGCGGCTCACTAGCAGATATGTGTCTGTTAACTGTAAGCAACTGAAAGCATATTTTGGCATGTTGAGGATAAATCCCAATGCGACAGAAATGTTTCAAATTGTGGAAAATGTAAGGGGAAGGGTCAGAGATTAAGAAAAACTAAAATTTAAAGATGAGTGTCCACCAATCATAGAGAAAAAGATGCGTCAATAACGTTATTTTTATGTTACTGTCCTGACTAGCTAGCTGTCTGACTAGCTAATAAGATTTTTTCCCATGTTAAATCCCATAGACTTTTTGAACATGGTTAGCGCAAAATTGCGAAGGCCTACGTACCTGAATTTTTGCACACGGATGCATGGTGATCAGAGGATGGTCCTTTTGTTGGTTTGGGGGTTGTAGGGGTCAGGACAAATGCGTGGGAGGGTTTTGAAATTTGCCACCGGCGAATTTAAATTTCGTTTCTTTTCCAAGTTGCAACCAAAGATTTTAAGCAACAATGGCTTGAACAATCAAGACTGGTCCTTAGATTTATTGTAAAAGCCTGGACGAACTAAAAACTGAACTGTAACGAAGGACAAAATAAAGAAACATTAACGTTGCCGTGGATTGCGTAAGAATAAAGGGATGCACGTTAGATGATGGTTACGCAACAATACGAGCATACACGAGCTAACGGTTTATTTTTGTTAATAACCCAAAAAAAAATGCTTCGCGTTCTGCTGTTTTAGTAACAGCGACCTTCGGGGGTTTCTGCATGACTAAATGTGAACGAAATTTTGAAAAATTAAGGGGAAGTTGCAGGGATAAACAAAACTACTGAAGGGGATGCGCTGATTGAGTGAGCGAAGCGAACGAAATCAGCGATTGTTATCCAGTGTGTGCAAAAATGAGATTGAAGCATCCTAAACAGACGGTGTAACCTTATGTACGTTCACAGTCCTACGAAAGTTGTGATATCCACCCAAAACCAAAACTGGTAGAAAAACCCGCCAAGTTTCCAAAAACGGTTTGCCTTTGAAGGTAGTGATATCATTCCACCAGGGAAAGGCCGCCAAGGTTAATCCTATTAGCCAAGTTAATCGCACCGAATAATACTTTGGACGTTAAATGAAAACTTGAAGATTGCTACCGCTAGTAGCAATCTTCTAGTTTTCATTTAATTTTCGAACTATTAGTATGTGCGATTAACTTGGCTAATAGGATTAACCTTGGCGGCCTTTCCCTGGTGGAATGATATCACTACCTTCAAAGGCCGACCGTTTTTAGAAACTTGGCGGGTTTTTCTACCAGTTTTGGTTTTGGGTGGATATATTTATACGCTATATTGCATGCAGATTTAATTTACTATACTTAAAATCGTCCATGAAATTACTGTTCTAAACTGTTCCATGAAATTACTGTTCTAATTTATATCCTGTCTCAAAATTGTAAACTGGACCAGAAATGTGTTTCTGCTCGGATAGTTTTGTCTGAATGCCAAAATGATGCTTGGTGAGTAGATAGTTACTAAGTTGTTATTACATATATGCATGTTAGTTTTAACCAGATCAAGCAAAGATGTTATTGTTAAGTTTATATTTTGTGTGTTAATATTTTCTATATTGTTGTCTGTACTCCGTACCATGCCCGCATCATATAATGCCCTTTGGGCGCATTGACGTCGTTAATAAAGTTAAGTTAGACACGTCACAATAGCAGTTGAAAGTTGAAAATGACCGAAAAATCCAACGGTGACTGTGATGCCAGCCCCTAGTAAAACCGACGTAGCTCGGTTATTAACATTCGCAGACCCTTTCAACTACCCTTATTTTAAAGAAGACAGTCCCAACTTTCTAATGAATCTAACTGGATTCATCTAACTGAATAAAACACGTCACAATAGAAATTTAAAGTCGAAAACGAAGGAAAATCCAACTGTGACTGTAAACACCAGCCCCTAGTAAAACAAGCGTAGCTCGGTCCCTGACATACGTAGACCCTTTCAACGGCCCTTGCTTCAAAGAAGATATTATCACCTTTCGAATGAATGTAATTGGTGTCATCTGCCTAAATTAGACACGTCACAATAGAAGTTGAAATTTGAAAATGAGCGAAAAATCCAATGGTGACTGTGATACCAGCGCCTAGTAAACCAAACTTAGCTCGGTCCCTAGCAGACCTAGACCCTTTAAACGACCCTTGCTGCAAATAAGACATTCCCACCTTTTGAATGAATCTAATTGGGGTAATCTACCTAAATTAGACGCGTAACAATAGAAGTTGAAAGTTGATAATGAGCGAAAAATCCATTGGTGACTGTGATACCAGCCCCTAGGAAAACAGGCGTAGCTCGGTCCTTAGAAGACGTAGACCCTTTAAACGACCCTTGCTGCAAAGAAGACATTCCCACCTTTCGAATGAATCTAATTGGGGTCATCTACCTAAATTAGACGCGTCACGATAGCAGTTGAAAGTTAAAAATAAGCGAAAAATCCAATGGTGACTGTGATACCAGCCTCTAGTCATACAGGCGTAGCTCGGTTACTAACAGTCGTAGACCCTTCCAACGACCCTTGCTGCAAAGAAGACACACACCTTTCGAATGAGTCTATTTGGAGCCATCCACCTGAATTAGAAACGACGCAGCAGTAGTTGAGATTAGTTAATTGACAAATTGAGACATGTGTTAGCATTAAATTAGCCAAAAAATGGCCGAAAATGGCCTAAAATCCATTTTTCTTGAAAACCATAGGAGATATGAAAAAATGTATGGGAATGACATTGTAGTTTACATTATTGCAAACAACTTTTATTTCAACCGTTTTTCTGTATGACTAACGGTTCTTGCACAATCGGCCAAATTTGACAAAATTGGGCACCATTTTGGCCGCCATCTTGAATTACGGACTTCCGGTCCATTTTTCGAGCTGTCAACAGGCATTTTTGAACTCAGGGGGGTCGAAATACCTTAAAATCGCCTGATCCCACATTGTTATACGAAATGCTTCTTGCATGCTAAAAAACACCAGCTATGTTGAGTGCAAATAATATTAATTTCAGCCATTTAACTTTGTGTGGCTAGAACACTATCATCTTTAATAAATAAGACTTATATTTCAATGTTTTACTAATTGTGCGTTGTTCCCAACAAGTTTGAAAACTTGAATTTAACCAACGTTGTACGAGAAGTTGTTTACTTCGTGTGGGTTACTAGTAGGTTGGCGTCTGTCGCAAAATTGAAAGAATTGTACATTTTGTGTGAAGAGCACGTATTTTGGTGAGGTTGCACATGAACGGTAACTGGCAAGAAAAATCTATAACAGCAAGTTCAAAACCCCTCTGAGGGGGCTAAGGGGTGGCTAAACCCCCCTCTCCCCCAAAATATCATAATATGGTGTGTAAATTGCGGTTTAATTTGTGTAAAAAGTATGCAAATTGGTATGGATGCAAATGAAGGATAACTGAAAACCAATAACTATGATAGCAAGTTCAAAACCCCCCTGGGGGGCCAAGGAGTAGTTAATTCTGTTTGCTCCACTGCATTTCTTCGTTTCTCCGATTCTTCGTTTCTTTACTGCATTCTTTATTTTTTTTTTTTTCATAAAGGAAGCATGTTTCTCAGGCAAATGCTTCCAGAAATTGATGAGGCATTTTATTTTAGTTTTATTTTTTTGAAGATGATGATGCGCGGCGAGGGTCCTTTTTTTTAGCACAAAAAGTGCTCTTTACGGTCAATACAAGGTCATAATCTCCTAAAGGAAACTTCCAGTTTTATAATTTTTAACATGATAAAAACAATTTTAGAATGTAGGTTAGGTCATAAATGGCAGTTCTGTGACCATTTCCTGGCTAGGATGGTTTGACGATTGATTTGGCTTCTATAGGCCTTTTATAAAAAATTTAGCCACCTTGTCCCTCCCAAAAATCCCGGCATTTTCCGCTAGACGCCCAAATCAAATATGGCCACCAGCGGCCATATTGAAAAAGTAAATTTCGAACCAGACCACATAGAATCAAGTAAAAAGACATTTTCTCGGGTTAATTGAGCAAGAGGATTCCAAATCTGAACTTAGTGTGATGTTGCAATATCATTTTTACCCAAAAATCCAAGATGGCTGCCATCCAATACAATAGCGCATACAAGTATTACAATTCGTGGCTTTAAACAGCAGCAATGTTAGTTCTAATTATGATCCACTGACATAAGTGAGGTTAAATGAAAGGAGAAGATGTATGTGTTACAACAATGGTAATAAAAACTATTTTAATGAGGATTTAAGCTACGGCAGTTTATCTACGTTGTAGCGCTTTGATTTTTGCGTTGTTTTACGAACAGTTCCATATTTAAACTGCTACAGTACCCGCTATAATTCCGATAAATTGATGTGATTAGGCTTAGATGAAAAGTGAAGATGTATAAGTTCCAACAAAGGCAATTCAAACGATTTATATTAATTAGAAGTTAAGCTACGACAATTTTACTACATTGTAGCGCTATGCTTTTCGCGCTGTTTTACAACAAGTTCCATCTTTAAATTGCACTGCACTACCTGTTCTAATTCAGATAAATGGATGTGATTAGGATTCGATGCAAGAAGAAGGTGTATAATTTCCAACAAGCGTAATTAAAACGATTTATGTTAATAAAAAGCTAAAGTACGACAGCTTTTCTACGTTGTATTGCTGTACCTTTTGTATCATTTTATAACAAATTCCATATTTAAACTGCTGCAGTAGTACCTGTTCTAATTCTGATTAATGTATGTGATTAGGCTTAGTTGAAAGATGAACTAAGCCCAATCACATCCATTTATCTGAAGTAGAACGGGTACTGCAACAGTTTAAAGATTCAACTTGTGGTAAAACATTGCAAAAAGCACAACGCTGCAATGTAGAAAGCTGTTATAGCTTAGCTTCTAATTAACATAAATCGTTTTAATAATTACGCTTGTTGGAAAATATACACCTTCATCTTTTATCTAATCCTAATCACATCCACTTATCTGAATTAGAACAGGTACTGCAACAGTTTAAAGATGGAATTTGTTATAAAATGATACAAAAAGCACAACACTATAACGTAGAAAAACTCTCGTACCTTAGCTTCTACTTAATATAAATCCTTTTAATTACCCTACTCGGAAAATATATATCTTCGTCTTTCATCTAAGCCTAATAACATTCATTTGTCGGAGTTAGAACAGACGCTGCAGCAGTTTAAAGATGGAACTTATAGTCAAATAGCGCGAAAAGCACAGTGCTACAATGTAGAAAAACTGTCATAGCTTAACTTCTAATTAATATAAATCGTTTTAATTACCCTTGTTTGAAAATATACACCTTCATCTTTCATCTAATCTTAATCATATCCATTTATCTGAATTATAACTGGTACTGCAGCAGTTTAAATATGAAACCTTTCGTAAAACGACGCAAAAATCAAAGCACTACAAAGTAGATAAAGTGCAGTAGCTTAGCTCCTCATTAAAATAAATAGCTTTTATTATTGTTGTTGGAAAACATACATCTTCCCCTTTCATTTAAGCCCACTTATGTCAGTGGACCATAATTAGAACTAACATTGCTGTTGTTAAAGTCACGTATTGTAATACTTGTATGCGCTTTTGTATTAGATGGCAGCCATCTTGGATTTTGGGGTAAAAATGATATTGTAACATCACACTAAGTTCAGATTTGGAATCCTCTTGCTCGATTTACCCGATAACATGTTTTGTACTGATTCTAGGTGGTCTGGTTCGAAATTTAATTTTTCAATATGGCCGGGGCCTCTAGCGGAAAATGCCGGGATTTTTGGGAGGGACATGGTGGCTAGATTTTTTTTTATAAACGGCCTATAGAAGCCAAATCAATCGTCAAACCATCCGAGCCAGAAAGTGGTGACGGAACTGCCATTTATGACCTAACTATTATGTATCGTTTAACTTGTACCATATACTACCATGGGAAATGTGAGCTCATGACTTCAGCCCTTAGTCTATCAACGGTCATTCTAGCAAGTGATGAGCACGGACATTCAATTAGTGATGAGCACGGTTTTTTTCGAAAATTGAAAAAAAAGCCAAAATGTTGGTCGTTTTCGAGGATTCAGCGGTGCCTGAGAAACACTTATATTTATTTGTGTGGCCTTAGTATTTTTTTTTCACTGTAATATTTAATTTCACTACAACTCAATAAATTGAAATATCAGCAAACTTATGTAGCTGGACTGGAATAAAATACAAACAACAGTTAAAAAAAATTATTTTAATCACATTTTATTAAAGAATGTGAATTCAATGTTAGATAACGCCAATAATAATAATGAGCCTATTTGAAAGAAAAAAAAAGTAACCCACAAAGACCAGACCCAGTACCTCACGCAAGATAGGAGAACACCAAACCGACTATGCTAATGTTCATGATAAGCTTAGAATATCTTTGGAATACATAGTCTATACTTTTGCAAGGAAAGGCTATTATTGAATAATAGTAAGCCGGCTAAAAAGTTTCTCTATTGCTAGGAAAATACTTGACCTATTAATATTAACATCTTGCTCCGCTGGATGCCATTTTACCTTGAGATTTTCTTCTGTGTCGATCCGCCCAGCTCATCAAGCCTTACCACGCCTGCGCGGACCTCCTTATAAATACAGCTCGCGAGCGAGCGAGTGCATCTATTGTTCTCTCTTGGTTTGTCAGAAGGTGACTCAAGAGGGGAGGTCGGGTGGGTTTAGTTGAGTATTTTCCTAGCAATACAAACAATTTTTTAGCCAACCTGGCTGGGGGCCGGCAAAATTAACTTTCTGTTGCTGGAAAATACTTAACCTGTTAATTTTATCATTAACGTGTAGACCTCGTCAGTGTTTGGTGGCGGGTACCTTCTGAACGAGTTACCCGGGGTTGTGAGCTGGCCTCCCTAGAAGTGAAGTTGAGATTCCGTGTGGAGTGTTGCTGCCTTCTGTGGAGTTCCGTTCGGTTTTTTTTTTTTTTACACCATTAGTTGAAAGAGAAGAAGTACCTTCAGTTTGATGGAGGGGAAGCTTGGCTATGCTTCATGATGTGGTGGTGATTTCTTCCTTAACTTCAGGGGGAAGGTTGCTTCGTTCTGATGAAAATGCAGCTTTGGTTCTAGTTGTCCCATCGTGAGGTGATGACGTACTTTCTTGCCATTTTCGTTGTGGTTTCACCTGACGTAAAGTTGGGCTCGGGTTTTGAAAGGTCTCCTTTGATTTCGGCGATGTCGTTTGTTTTATCGTTTCATTTGACAAATTTGGAAGGGTTGAAAAGTTCTTGCGAGGTGAGAAAAGTTGGGAACGTAAAGCATCTTGGCACTTTACTCCAAACTGGATAGAGACAAGCAGTCGAGACAACAGTCGCTTGTTTCGTTTACATTTACTGTATCTGTTGGTGTAGGCCATGATTGTGACGAGCAACAGGGTTGAGAACATCAGGCGTCTTAAGGCTTCACTCAAAGCTTGGATTGCAGTCACGGATGCGGTGAGCAGTCAAGACAACAGCAACATGCGTCTTGAGTGTTCCCTTCGATTGAGACTAGTAGCAGTGTTGAGTGCGTCCAGCATATTGAAACTTCACCGAAAACCTGGGTTGTAGTTTTGAATGAGACGAGTTGTCGAAACAATAACTGCATGCGTTTAGTTGTTCACTCGGTTCGTGGGTGTTGACCACGAACGAGATGGGCAGCAGGGCTGAGGTCGTCAGGGATCTTGAAACTTCGATCAAATATGGGTTACGAATGAGGCTAGTGGTTATCAGTCGGTACCATGGTGTGGATCGAGACAAGCAGGAGGATTGAGAGCGACTAGTGTCTTGAAGATATACTCCAACGTGGGCTATGGTCTTTACGTGGGGGATGACCACGGTCGAGACGAATTGTCGTTTTGAGAACATCAACGTCTTGTAACTTCCTTTTGAACCCAGGGAATGGTCACACTTGAGCTAGCAGCTTGGGCTGATGTTTGTGGGTTGGTGAGTTAGTTCAGACTGGTGTCCAAGGCATCAGGTTTCGGCTGCTGATTGCTGCCCATTAGGGTGGTCAGTTGCAAGCTTGTATTGGCAACGAATGCCGCCATCTTGATAGTGCTGCAGCGATGAATCCGAATGCCGACCTCATGACGAATGTGAATACGAATCCTGCCATCTTCGAATGCGAATGCCACCTCGAGAAGGTTGCAGCTGCGAACGCGAATTCTGCTTTTATTAGAAGTACAATGCAGTGGCGAATGCTGGCGTCTTGCTGGTGTGTTCGCCAGGGGTATCGTCTTGTCTAGCAAATGCACGTATTCGTTTTGGGAAGATCTGTGCAGAAAGTTGCGTAGGTGGGTTCCGATGATAGTGGTTACTGAGCACCGAGAAACCGCAGGGAAACAGTTTCGTTCGACGCAGTACATCGTCGTTGAGTGACTCATCTCCTGCCGGGTTACAAACGAGACAGGGTGAGGGATTGCAGTCGTTGTGTGTCTCATCACGTGCTGGGTTACGATTGAGACAAGATTTCGAGTTGACTGTGAAATGTGAGCAGATGCGTCACAATCGGGATGAGATGTAGCAGAATAGTGTTTCTTCACGTGTCAAGTTGCGCTGGAGATATGGTGAGTTCCTGGGGGTTGTGGTGTGTCTCGTCGCGTGTCAGGTTACGATCGAGACAAGCGCCATGGTCGAATCAACCAATGTGTGGAAGAACATCACTTGAATGTGTGTCATTTGCGTGCGAAGTAAAGCTCAAGACAGGGTGAGGTCTAGAGGCAGGATTATGTTTCGTCACGCGCCAGGTTACGATCAAGGCAGGTCGAGGGCTGGATGTTGAAGTGTGTTGACTGGGTCCGGAAGGATCTGCTGTGGTACCACAAGGCAACGAGTCTGTCAGCCAGGGTGAAGAGTGTTGTGCCGTGGCTGCTGCTGTCGTCTGTGTGATCATATTGGGTGTTATCGTGCCATGTTATGATTTTATATTAGACTGGCCGATCATAACAGATCGTGCCATGTTACGATCGGAATGGGGGTGGGGATCCATCGGCTGTGTCTCATCATGTGTCAGGTTACAGTTGAGACAGGCCACTGGTTAGTGGCAGTGAGCAGAATGTGCCATGTTACGTTTGGAAGGGCTGGTTGACCAGAGTCCCTAGGGACACAAGCCGTGCCAAGTTACGGCCCTAAGATGGGGTGCATGTAGCTGTCCAGTATGTGCCTAGTTACGCCGTCTGAAAGGTCTGAAGATCAGAAAAGCGGCCAAAGACCGTGCCAAGTTATGGTCGTGAGGTGGAGGAGTGGAACGGAAAGTTGCCTGTTTCTTTGATTTTTTTTTTCTTTTGGAACATCAGGTGCCCAGGAGAAGGTAACCTTGGTTTCTTCTCTTCATTACATCAGGTGGGGGTGGGGGAGAGAGAAGACGATCGTTTCTCGCCCAGTTGCATTTGATGCAGCTTGCAGGTGTTGTCAGGGAAAGACAATGACAGGAATGCATGAATGCACGAATGCCAACTCTCTTGAGGTGGTGGTGTAGGTGGGAATCTTCCTCTTGGTATTCTTCTCTTCATGACATCCAAGGTAAAGGCACGAATGCACGAACGCCAACTTACCTTGAGGTGGTGGAATCTTCCTGCATGGTTTTCTTTTCTTCTTTTTTTTTATTAAAAATAAAGCAAATCCTTGATATGGGATTGCGCCAAGGTTGCAATTGGGAGGCATTACCTCTGGCCTCTTGGTGTGGGGAGCTTCATGCGGTTGTGGGTTTGATTACTTGAGAGACGAGTGGATGTTCAAAAGTCACGTTGATCTTAGTCTTGATCTGTTCTGTGACAAGGTCACAAGTGGGTCAAACTGCATAGTGAAACGTCCAGTGTGGAGAGCTTTACTCAACTGTCGGTGCGTCGTGTTGATGGATTTTGATGGTGGCGGTTTAGTTGATTCGAGTGCTGACTTGATGTGTGATGGGGTCATAACCGAGACTAGCTGTTATTTGAAACCTCTTGTTTGCAGGGTTTCACTAAACGTGAGTTACAGCCAAGTAAGCGGCGAGCTAGTTGTGTTGGCTTCTTGCGTCTTGACCTGGGTATGTGACAGCCACCATCGAGATAAGCTGCTACTAGAAACCTCATGGTTTGAAAGTCGGACAAGAATGCAGCCTGACAATGTGATGCGAATGCTTCTTGGTGCGAATGCGAATGCTGCTTAGTGTGAATGTGAATGCTTGTTGATGCGAATGCGAATGCTTCTCGGAGCGAATGTGAATGCTGGTTGAGGTGCAAATGCGAATGCTTTTGGGGTGCAAATGCGAATGTTTCTTAGTGCGAATGCGTATGCTTTTTGGTGGGAATGCGAATACTGGTTGTGCGAATGAGAATGCTTTTGGGGTGAGAATGCGAATGCTTCTTGGTGGTTCTGGTTCCTTTCAGTGGTGGAATCGTGCCGTGTTACGATTGGTGTAGGTGGTGATGCTTCTTTGGCTGACGTCATGATGGCCAGTGAAGTGCTTTCTTGCTTCTTCTTAGGGGTGAGAATTCCCTTTAATTCGGTGAGGCGCGATAAAATGGTGTTGTCACCAAGTTTAAAGAGATTTGCGGTTGATTTTTTTTAAACGACTTTCGGTTGCCACCTGGGAGGGGGGGGGACGTTGTCCCTTGTAGTGTTGATTGGAGACGTCATGAAGTCCGGACTTGTGGTGGTTTGTGGTTTGCCATCACAAAGTCCATTTTGGATTGGCAATTCCCGTAGAACAGTCCCTTTCCAAAGTCCAGTGAGAGAGTCCCACCTTGAGGGAAACGACTGTTGATTGGAGTTCTCAAACAGAATGTAGTTTGATTGAAGTTTTCAAACGGGATGCAGTTTGTGGTTTTCCTGTCTCAAAGTACTTATTGGATGGGCAATTCCCGTAGGACAGTCCCTTTCGTCTGAGAGGGTCCCACTTCAAGGAAGACGAGTGTTGATTGAAGGTCTCAAACAGGATGCCGTTTGTGGTTTCCTGTCTCAAAAGTACATATTGGATGGGCAATTCCCGTAGGACAGTCCCTTTCCAAAGTACAGTGAGAGAGTCCCACACAGAAGGAGATGAGTGTTGACTGAAGGTTACAAACAGGATGCAGGGTCAAAGCTGGCTTCGGTTTGTGGTTTCCACCTACAAGGTTAAAATTGGGAAGGGCAAATCCCGTAGGACGAACCCTTTCCAACGTACAGTGAAAAGGGTCCCACTTGTGGGTGCCGCATGTCAGTTATCTTGGTCGATTCCAACTGCAGCGATTGTGAACAGCATTCCGTATTTCATAATTGGGGGGTTGCGGTGTTGCGGGAAACAGAAGTGAGAGGGCGTCAGGAGGTCCAGGTGCGAATCCGAATGCCAACCATTGATCACCATTGTTTATCTGTCTTATGGCGATGAGGGACCGGAAACGAATGCGAATGCCATTCATTGTCGTCAATGTTCATCTGTCTTGAACGGAAGCAAGAGCGACTACCAACGAGCAACAGGAAACGGAAGCGAGTGCGAATGCATTTTCACTCATGCATCGCGTCCGTGCTGTTGTTGTCGTGTTGGGGGCGCTTCCATCGGTAGCTTGGTTGGGAGCCAGAAACGGAACGAAGTAGTTCGATGGTGCCGTCGTAGGCCTTACGATCAGCGGGAGAATATGGAGACGTTGTCGGCGTTCTTCGGACGAATGCGGCGTGAAAAGGCAGTGAATTAATGAATCCCAAGGTAAGACGATCGACCTGTCGCCAAGTCGGCTTGAGAACAATAGATGCACTCGCGAGCGAGCGAGCTGTATTTATAAGGAGGGCCGCGCAGGCACGGTCCTTTTGATGAGCTGGGCGGATCGACACAGAAGAAAATCTTAAAGTAAAATGGCATCCAGCAGAGCAATATGCTAAAATTAACAGGTTAAGTATTTTCCAGCAATAGAAACGGTGTTTATTTATGGTAAGCAGCACAAAAGGATTATGCTTCACAAAACAGAATTTTAATAATGCAGTGGATATCGTTGCCACGTGGTGTGTCCTCCGTTCTGTAATGCACAGCGCCATTACTGTAGACTCTTCTAAATCAGAAGACGCATGCTTTAAATGCGCATAAAATATTTAGTCAATCGTATCACAAAACTAAGACGCAGGTTCCAAAATCTGTAGTGGTTCACGGTACTCTTTTTTGGCTTTATTAAGTACTAGATAACAACTACAAACGGGAACTCTACCCATCCGTCATGAAACGTCGCCCACCCTCGCGCTACTGAGATAACATATTACTTTTAAGTTTTAGAGCAGCAATTCCCACGCAAGTCCTACGAATTCGTGGCATGCTTTAGGCTTAACAGCAGGGACGTTTTTACGGGGAGGGAAAGGGGTGTCGGGCCCCCCCCCCCCCCCCCAATGTTTGGCCAGTTGGCAAATCAGTCGG
>JAHWFP010202917.1:27436-51420 GCA_023313725.1 Lithobius niger
CCCCCCCCCCCCCCCCAATGTTTGGCCAGTTGGCAAATCAGTCGGCAATATTACATCATTTTTGGTCAGTCAGCAAATCAGTCAAAAAATTAGTCAATTTTTTGGGTAGATGAAAAATTATGTCGGTAAATTTCTGATTTATACCCCTCCAACTTTTATCCTTCCTGACGTCTCTGCTTAAAAGAAACTTTAGCTGAAATTGAAAAATTGTACATATGCTTTGCAATACTGAATAATATTTTTCTATGTAAATTTGGAGGTGACATTGAGAAAAAAGCAAGACAATTTTTAAGTAAATTTTTAAGAAGAAACGTTTCTGGTTTTCAGACGAAACCAAGTCTTCGTTATCTGGGTGAACGAGTTGAAACATACAGAACCACTTAAAACCAGAATCTATTACTAACGTATATGTTATAGGAATGGACAGTAAAAAGTTTACCTGCGGTTCGAATCATAAATTTCGTGTTTCGGAATTATTTAGCAATGTTTTACATCTGTTTGAATTCACTTTGTCTTAAGAAATAGACTGAATTTTGAGTGGTAATTACTAGCTCAGAGGTACTGGACTGCAATACTCGACCTAGAAACAGCTTGCTGCCGAAAATAGGCTATAAATTAAAATGTGCATTATGTCCCACATAATGTTATTTGCCCCAAAATGGCGTCCTGTGTTTCGTCGGAGCCAAGATGATTGAAATAAAACCAAATGCAGCGTAACAACTGGTTGAATGGTTGTGTTGATGCAGTAGGGGCGGGGTGGATGAAACAAACGGTGCCGAACAGTTTGTACTGATCAGGGTTATATGAGACATTACCAGCCTCCTTTAGTGGTATTGGGGGGTCTACTCCTCTTTTTATCTACCCTCCCTCCGCCCAAGCAGTTCCTGGTGGTGACCGTAGGCCTCCCAATTCGAATCCCTGGGTTGTTTTCCATGAATAGTCTCGAAGAATGTAACCATTTGTTGAGTGAACCTTGCATGGAAGAGACATTTAATTACGGGAATTTACTCAAACTGATTTTCACTTTAAAATGCAGAAGCTGAAAACCTTGAGAATTAAAAATGGCGGCCCAAAATAACACCCAATTTTCGCTCTATTTTTTTTCCATTTTGGACCTAATGGCCTATTTGTGGGCCGTTAGTGATACACAAAACATTTCAGATAAAAATTGTTTGAAATAATGTACTCTACATAACAGGCCCTACACCTTTTTTTTCATAGCTCTTACGGTTTTCGTAAAAAAAAAAGGTAATTTTTGGCTATTTTCAGCCATTTTGGCTAATTTAATGCCTATAGAAACCTCAATTTCCCAGCTTCTAATTCCGATGAATGGTTTCATTTTGATTCAGTAGAAAGGTGAGAATGTCTTCTTTGAATCAAGGGTAATTGAAAGGGTCTGTCGCTGCTAGGGACTGAACTAAGCCCATTTTAGTAGAGGCTGGTATCACAGTAACCATTTGATTTCCATCCCCAACTATTCCTTGCACGTGGCTTCATGGGATCAAATACTACACCCCATTGACCTCGGTTGCCTGAGGTTAAGTTTCTGGAAACTGATCATTTAGTGCTAAAAAAGTGGAATAGGGCGCGCACAGTGGTAGCCAGGGGAATTATTTTTATACCTGGTGAAAGTATGGCATGAACAAAGTCTGGCCTTGATAAGGACCAACAATTTGTACACAGCAAAACTGGCAAGAAACTTATGCGAAACTAACAAGACACAAACACGAAACTTTCAAAAAGCTAGCCCGAAACTAGCAAGAAACTAACATGAGACTAGCAAGAAACCAACACAAAACTAATAAGAACCAACACGAAATTAGCAATCAACTAACATGAAACTTGCAAGAAACAAACACAAACGTAGCAAGAAACTAGCCATAACTAACACGAAAAGAGCAAAAAACTAACTCGAAACTAGTAATAAATAAGACGAAACTAGCAAGAAACTTACATGAAACTTGCAAGAAACCATCATAAAACTAGCAAGAAAGTAACGCGAAATTAGCAAGAAATTGACACGAAATTAGCAAGAAACTATCATGAAATTGTAAAGTATGACAGCAAAAACAAGGAGGGTATGGGAGATGCAAAGAAAATGGTTAATTGTAGCCATTCTGTTCGCCATTCGATCATACGCTCATTATCAACTTTCAACTGCTGTTGTGACGTTTCAAATTAAAGTGGATGACTCCAATTAGGTTCATTCGAAAGGTGGGAATGTCATCTTTGTGTCAAGGGTAATTTAAATGGTTCACCAATGTAAGTGACCGAGCTACGCTCGTTTTACTAGGGGCCTTGTGATAAGGACCAACAATTTGTACACAGCTGAACTAGCAAGAAACTATCACGAAACTAAAAAGAAATAAAAACGAAACTAGTAAGAAGCTAGCCCTAAACTTGCAAGAAACTAACCCGAAACTAACAAGAAACTAACAAAAAGCTAGCAAGAACTATAACACGAAACTAGCAACAAACGTGCAAGAAACTAACACGAAAATAGCGAAAAACTAACACGATAACTAGCAAAAATTAACACAACTAGCAAGAAACTATCATGAAATTATCAAGTATGACAGAAGGCAGGGTGCGGTAGACGCAAAGAAAATGGTTATTTGCACCCATTCTGTTCGCCATTTGATCATTCAATTATTTTCAACTGCTGTTGTGACGTTTCTAATTAAGGTGGATGACTTCAATTAGGTTTATTTGAAAGGTGAGCATGTCCTCCTTGTATTAACGGTAATTTAAAGGGTACGCCACTGTTCGAAACCGAGCTACGTCCGTTTTACTAAAGTCTTGTATTACGTCGTGATTTGAAAATTCGCTCATTTTCAACTTTCAACTCTTGTTGTGGCGTTTCTAATTAAGGTGGATGGCTTCAATTAGGTTCATTCGAAAGGTGAGAATGTCCTCCTTGTGTCAAGTGTAATTTAAAGGGTACGCCATAGGGACCGAGCTATCCATGTCCTCCTTGTGTCAAGTGTAATTTAAAGAGTACACCATGGTTAGGGACCGAGCTATGCCCGTTTTACTATAGGGTCTTGTATCACGTCGCGATTCGATAATTCGCTCATTTTCAACTTTCAACTCTTGTTGTAACGTTTCTAATTAAGGTGGATGACTTCAATTAGGTTCATTCGAAAGGTGAGAATGTCCTCTTTGTGTCAACGGTAATTTAAAGGATACACCACTTTTATCGAGCTACTCGTTTTACTAGGAGCTTGTATCACAGTTTATGAACAAAGACTGGTCTTCATATAAGGACCAACAATTTGTACATAGCTAAACTGGCATGAAACTAATACGAAACTAACAAAAACAAACACGACACTTTCAAGCAGCTACCCAGAAGCTAGCATGAAACTATAGCAGGAAACTAACGCAAAACTAGCATGAAACTATAGCAGGAAACTAACGCAAAACTAGCAAGAACTAATACGAAACTAGCAATAAACAAACACGAAAAGAGCAAGAAACCAACACAAAACTAGCAATAACTAACACGAAACTAGCAAAAAACTAACACGTAACTAGCAAGAAATTGACACGAAACTAGCAATAACACGAAACTAGTAAGAAACTAACATGAAATTATAAGGAATGAAAGCAGGAAGGGTATGGGAGACGAAAACAAAATGGTTAATTGGACCAATTCTGTTCGCCATTAGATCATACGCTCATTTTCAAATTTCAACTTTCAACTGCTGTTGTGACGTTTCTAATTAAGGGAGATGACTCCAATTAGGTTAACTCGAAAGGTGGGAATGACCTCTTTGCAGCAAGAGTAATTTGAAGGGTTCACCAATGTTAGTGACGGAGCTACGCTCGTTTTACTAGGGGCTTGTATCACAAGGTCTGGCCTTCATAAGGACCAACAATTTCTACACAGCTAAACTGGCCAGAAACTATCACGAAACTAACAAGAAACAAACACAAACGAGTAAGAAGCTAGCCCAAAACTAGCAAGAAACTAACACGAAACTAGCAATTAAGTATGTAACATGAAACTTGCAAGAAACTAACACGAAAATAAAAAGAAACTAACATGAAATTATCAAGTATGAAAGAAGGATGGGTATGGGAGAATCAAACAAAATGGTTATTTGCACCCATTCTGTTCGCCATTCGATCATTCGCTCATTTTCAAATTTCAACGGCTGTTGTGACGTTTCTAATTAAGGTGGATGACTTCAATTAGGTTCATTCGAAAGGTGAGAATGTCTCTTAGTGTCAACAGTAATTTAAAGGGTACACCACTTTTAGGGACCGAGCTACGCTCGTTTTACTAGGGGGTAAGGTTGCATCACAGTTTATGAACAAAGTCTGGCCTTGCTAACGACCAACAATTTGAACGCAGCTAAACTGGCAAGAAACTAACACGAAACTAACAAGACACAAAAACGAAACTAGTAAGAAGCTATCCCAAAACTAACAAGAAACTAACACGAAACTAGCAAGAAGTAACACGAAACTAACATTAAACTTGCAAGAAACAAACACGAAATAGTAAGTAACAAACACGAAACTAGCAAGAAACTAACATGAAATTATAAAGTATGAAAGCAGGAATGGTATGGTATTAACAAAATGGTTAATTGGACCCATTCTGTATGCTATTCGATCATACGTTCATTTTCAACTTTCAACGGCTGTTGTGGATCACCTTATTAAGGTGGATGAATTCAATTAAGGTCATTCGAAAGGTGAGAATGTCATGCTTGTGACAACAGTAATTTAAAGGGTCTACCAATGTTAGGGACCGAGCTACGCGCGTTTTGCTATGATCTTGTATCACTTCGCCATTCGATAATTCATTCATTTTCAACTTTCTACTGTTGTTATGACGTTTCTAATTAAAGTGGATGACTCCAATTAGATTTATTCGAAAGGTGGGAATGTCCTTTTTGCGTCAAAGGCAATTTAAAGGGTTCACCACTGTTAAGGATCGAGCTATGCTCGTTTTACTACGGACTTGTATCACAAAGCCTGCCTTTGATAAAGACCTACAATTTGTACACAGCTAAACTAACAGGCAACTACGACGAAACTAACAATAAACAAACAAGGAATGGCTGAGGGACGGTCGCGCCGAATCCACGATGGGCCCATGACCTGGGAGAGAACAACCATGTAGCATGGCAGCCTAGAAAGAGATGAAACAAGGCTCCGAATCAACGCTTCGAGCCAACGTGTTGTAGGAGGGCTGCATCACGCATGCGCAGTAGGTTAAGCTATCGAGCTTGGCAGGAAGCCAACAAAACTTTGTTCTACGAAGAGAGTGCATTGGGAAACGGGATTGCTATAAAAAACAGGTAATGTATATTTTCGTCGGCATATAAAAATACATTTATTTCTATTAGAACAGTGTCCCATATAAGGAAAACATTCTTTCTTGAACAAGAGTATAGACAGGAGTAGTTTGACCTTGTGCTTACTTTTTCCATTTTAGATGGACTGGTTGATGTTGATTATCGCAGTTCCTTTAGCTTTTAGGGCAACAGTAAGACAAGCGGTCACGCTCTCAAGCTTTTTGTCGATCCCGTCAGGGACCATTCACAAAGTACGTCACGCTCCGAGGGGGGGGGGGTCAGTTCAGAGTGACAAAACGTGCCATGGGGAGGGGGCGGGTGTTTCAAAAATGTGACGTCACACTTTTATTTTTCATATCAAGAAACAATTTTAATATTCTAACTGTACATTGACGTGCTCAGCTGTCAGGAAAGTCAGGATCTGTAAAACTGCTTCTGGTTGAACCTGTCAGCATTCTAGGAATTAAAGTGGAACTGTCACCGAAGAAAGTCTGCAGAATAAAGCACCATCTAGCGCTATCTAGTACTATCTGCACTTGATTGCATCAGGCGGAGGAATACAAAAGCCATATCTTTCAACAAAACAAACAAGCCACGTGCCTTGTGGAATGTAATGTATAGCTCATTCTGAATGTTAGGTTGGGAAGGCTTTAATTGAAGGTTTTCTCTTCCACCAGTTTTTCCATCCACAAAACGACATGTCATTAATGCCTAGGAGAGCTGAAATGGAGGAAATATCATTGAGATTGCCTCAATACATTCCTAAAGTGTGCTATCTGACGTCATAGCATTGATTCTGGGAAGCTTTGGCTCAACGTTTCGCAGAGGTACTGAGTTAAGGTTGTACTACAGTATCGGCCGGATCTTAGAGAAAACAAGCACATGCGACTAATTTGTACGGTATGGCCGCCGAAAAAAAAACACTGCCTCGATTGATTTGTACTATCGCCGAGGACATTAGTTACAGCCCAAAAGAATGCCAACTGAAATACTATGTCTTTTTTCCTTAAAACGCTTTCCGGATACAAGAATGTGTTGGTGTATTTAAATTTTACTTTAAAACTTTGTGATGGCAGTGTGACAACTTAAATTTTGTACTTACAACCAAATGTAGGCTATACTTACAATTGGTTTTAAAGCTAACAAAAATTTTGTCAAGGAAAACTACGTAGAATTAACCACAAAATAGATGTTGCGTTACGTCTAAAAACTAAGCTCTACCAACTGTCTGTACTGCCGAACATAACTCTATCGCTCGGCAATATTGCTGCGTAGTCTTAATTCTGGCCTTGCCCCCCACCCTCTGCATTCTAGAAAAGATGCACCCCGGAAATGTGCTCTTGCTCTTGTCGATTGTGGCATGTGAACGATCCTATAGGTATATCCGAGCAAAATTTTCCCTCTCCATCCAGAGATAACCTTAGCAGTTGAAGAGAACGTTAATTCGACAATTTCCATTTCCTTTTCCTTTATTTGTGGCTTCTTATTTTTAACTGGCTCATGGCAGATTAAATAAGCTGTTTTTTAAAGTTTTGAGCAGGTTTCGCAGGGGGGGGGGGGGGGAAGGTCAATTTGACAAATTTTTCAGGGGGGTATGAGTAGGTGTGACAAAACGTGACATGGGGGAGGGAGGGGGTCAAAATTGGCCAAGAAAAGCGTGACATTGTGGATGGTCCCTTAGGAGGGATTGTCGAAATTCTACTTTGCGCACAGGGTTGAGAAGATTTGGAATAGCCGCCTACTTGTGTTGTTACGGTTCCTTCGCTGTTGAGTTTCAAGCAAAAAATAAATAAGTTATATTTAAAAAAAAATTTTTTAAATGCACACATAATAGACAAAAAAAAAGGATTTTTGGTTTGGTTAATCCCCATCTCTTTTTATTCTTCGGCTTGGCATAAGTACTTTCCATGAAGACCCTTCGCAAGAAATTACTATTATTACAGTATTATTAATTACAAAATGTTTGGCAATTTAATGTCTTGTTACACGTTTGAGGGGGAATGTTCCCTCCTCCTACTCGCTGCAGCCCTGGATGCCACTGCTTAATACCATCTAGCGGCCACAATATGATTAACCTTGACAGCTTATAGGTGCACGAGGCCGTACAAATGTTCCCTCACTGTGGCTCGTTTGTTTCTTTAAAAGAAAATGTCTTTGTGTATTCCCTTCCTTCGCCTTCTGAATCTGATGACTTTCATTCAGCGACACCAAGTCTTTAACCAGTTTCTTGCACTGTTTTTAATTACAGTTATGTATTGTATGTCCCATTGCATGATTCGAATGTCTTTTATGTTTTAGTTGTCTAAAGTTACATTTGCGTAAAGTGATTTTCGTAGACTGGTACTCCCTTCTCTAATTCGCATTTGGCGAATTCCGTGGAATTCCGTGGTCTGGAAGGAAAACCACGCCCACTAATCGTTAAGTTTGTAAGCTACAGAAAACAGGCGGAAGTTTTTAGAGCAAAAAGAAAACTGAAGAAGAGTGGCATTACAATCCGGCAGGACTTGACTAACACCCGTTTACGCAACTGCAGCAAACTATAAGAAAGTTTGGAGTCAGGAACGTTTGGACTGAGGATGGCAAAATCGTCTATACCTCAGAACAACGAAAGTATTACGTGACCAAAGCACCAACTTAATCATTCGATGGGTGCAATATAACCTACAATACACTTTCAACTAATGTGGTTCTTAGTGTTTTCACACTTACTCCTTTTTATTCCGTTGTCTAAGTTTTGACAACGAACTTGTCGTTACATCACTCCCCCCCCCCCCCCCCCTGCCGTTCAAACTTAGCAATGGATCTTCCAACTGACAAGTACTTGTATGATTGATTTGATCTGTCTAATAATAATTTTGTTAACTCTGGTTCAGGGATAGATAATGAGATTGGCAGAGTTTTTTGCTGACAGGGGTCAATATTATACTGCTGAAAACTTAAACTTACCGGCTGGAAATACTGCTAATTTTAATGATATTTTGTCACTTGTTTCTGTGAATATGAGGAGTTGTCGTGCCAATTTTGATGAGCTACGGGTTATTTTGGAAAGGTTGAAACATAACTTTACTTTAGTTGCATTAGTGAATCCTGGTTAGACGATGGTGAGGAAGTGTTATATCCTCTAGATGGCTATGTTGCAGTCGGTAGAAATCGAAAAGTCTCCAACTGATCATGGAGGTGTGGTATAATACATTAACAAAAATTTAAATTTTAAAGTTCGTGATGATCTCGAACTAAATACTCCCCACAATGTTTTTGTTGAAATTATTAATCAACATGGTAGAAATGCTATTATTTGAGTAATATACCGTCTACCAGATGGCAATTCTGGCGTTTTTATTGACCAACTTGAGAAGAAGGTTCAACAGGCGTCTAATGAATACAAGGAAATATTAATTGCAGGAGACTTTAATTACGACCTTTTAAAGTATCAAAATAATAATCAAGCTAGCCTGTTTCTTGATACTGTTTTGTCTGGAGGCCTATTTCCACTAATATCTTATCCAACCAGAATTACTCATCAATCTGCAACCTTACTTGATAATATTTTTACTAACAACATCTTTGTACAGATTGTTAAAGGTATAGATACCGTAAAGCAGATCATTTCATGACTTTTACTGTGATGAATCGTGGAAACAGAGTAAAGAGCAACACCGACAATAATGTTAACAAGCGATTTTTCAGCCAGAGAGCCAAAGATCTTTTTGCCAGGGAAAATGGTTCCCATGATTGGACACCTTGTATGAGTGTACAACAACAAGTGAAAAGTATACGCACTTTCATAAGACAATTGAAACCTATTTTTAATCATGCTTTCCGAAAAGAACATACAAGGCAACTGACAATAAATCTCAATCTGTCAAAAAACTAACCCGTGGCTCACCCAAGGCATAAATTGTTCCAGTAAGACTAAGGCTAGGCTATATGATGTCTACTTGAAATCACCAACTGACGTTAATAAAGAAAAGTATTGTAAGTAAAGACATCTCCTAACAAAAGTAATTCGCACAGCGAAGAAGCTTCACAATCAATCTATTATTGACCAATGTAAAAATGATATTAAGGCCACATGGAAAGTCTTAAATAACCTTGCTGGGCGCATTAAAAAAACACGACAAAATGTGGATGGATTGCATCATAATGGAGATTTAATCACTGATCCTGAAAAAATCACTGACATATTTAACAGCTACTATGTTAATGTTGGACCTAGTCTGGCTTCTAACTTTGATAAAGATATGAAGCCTTACACAAAAAAAAACTGCCTTCACTCCAGCACTCTATCTCCTTGAGGCCTAGTTCAGCAACAGAAATTGTCAATATTATGAAGACTATATCTGGTAATTCTGCACCTGGTATTGACGAGATTTCACCCAAACTTCTTGAACCTATACAGTCTTTACTAGCACAGCCTTTATCACATATTATTAACTCATCTTTTTTCCTGAAGAGTTAAAAATAGCTAAAGTTAAAGGATCGTTTACATTGAAGTGTACAACTCATGATTTATGAAAATACTCGAACTTCAATAATGACTCACAACTATTTTACGTTGCTGCAAATTTTCGATAGTCAATTAAACACCCGTTGTTATGTGTTCAAACGCCGACTATCTTCGTCTGGCTTCCTGCGTTCTGGACACTCTACTGCATCGGATCGGTCGTTGTTGAAGCTTTTGACACTATTGATCACAATATCTTATTAACCAAATTAGACTTCTGTGGAATACGGGGTGTTGCACATTCTTGGATTAAAAGCTATTTAACCAGTAGAAAACAACTTGTTTATATCTGCAACACCCACAGCGACCAAAAAAAGTATTACTTATGGTGTTCCCCAAGGATCGATTCTTGACCCGCTTTTGTTTATTCTTTACATAAATGATATTACTCAGGTATCTGATATTATTAAATACGTTTTGTTTGCTGATGACACCACAACACATGCAGCAAATAGAAATCTCAATGAGTTACAATGTACTATTAACAACGAACTTGCAAAGTTACAACTTGCCTTCTCGAAAACAGGCTAACTTTAAACGTTTCAAAAACGAATTATATGGTTATATGTCCTCGGCAACGTCGTTATGATAAAACACAACTAAACATTAGTCTTCAAGGTGTACAGTTAAAACAATCAACTCATGTGAAGTTCCTTGGAGTTACCATTGATGACCATTTATCATGGAACGAGCATATCAGACAAATACGAAGCAAGCTGTCGCGGAGTGTTGGTATCTTAAGGCATTTGAAACAATGCCTAAACTCTCGAACACTCTTGATGTTGTACAATTCATTTATCTTGCCTTATTTTAATTATTGTAGCGTTGTCTGGAGTAACACTTCCCAGAGTAACCTTCATAGGCTTCATTTAATTCAGAAAGCAGCAGTTAGAATATTGACCTTTGCCAGACGCTTTGACCATACAACTCCACTCTTCATTGCACAGAAGATTCTACCAGTTTGCAAACTTATGGCATATAATCAAATTATTTTCACATACAAAACCCTGAAAAATCTTATACCATACAAATTTGAGGAAACTTTATACAATTATAATCTCCATAATCACCAGACCCGGACAGCCGGAATGCTTCATGTGGCGTACCACAGAACCAAACTATCGCAGTGTAACTATAGCAACAGGTCCATGCGCCAATGGGATATGTTACCTGAGCACCTAAAGCAATTGTCATCCCTGCATTCGTTCAAATCTAATTTAAAGAAGAGACTTTTGAAAGAGCTACTGTTAAGTAATTTAACTTGATTTTAACCCCTCCCCCTCCCCCATATGTGCTGAGACCAACCAACCTTCATGTGTTTATTTTTACTTGCTACTAATTTTTAGATTTTTTTTTTTACTTTTATTTCTGACAACTAAATTTTTTATGTACTTATTTTTACCTGTACCTGGGATTGATAAGACTATTTGTCTTTATATTCTTGTAGTAGTTTCATTTTCTTATTCGTAATAAACCCCTTTACTTACTTACTTACTTTCCGTCCATGATTATCCACTTTTCTTCATGATAGTTTGACGGTAACTTCTTCATTTTTCATTTTCAAACTAACTGCCATTCTTCAGGATACTTGACCATTACAAGTTTTGTGTAACGTTTTCAAAATAATAAGTTCAGTATGCTCTCAGCTTCTAACCAACTAGCCTACCCGAGTTATTACTTATAAGTAAAACAGCACGTACGTTAGTGCCAGCCAGCGCCAGTGTACGCTTGGAAGTTCGAAGGTACGGTAACGAGCTTGCTGCACCATCTAGTGACGTAAAAGATAACTAATAGTCGTGTCTCGGCGCTATGCCCCACTGAACTCTACAAATTACTCCAGATATGGTGTGAAACTATCTATGGAAAAGAGGCTGGTCTATTTATGTCCAGTTTACGTTTTTAACTGGTTATATCACCACGCGTATTTGCCGGAATTTTTTGGGCAGATCATCATTGGCCCTTGATTTAATCATGCATTTAGAGTACTACGCAAAAACTAGTTTTATCGATTAAAGTGGCACTATCACCGATTGAAATGCGAACGAAAATACCATGGTGCCATCTAGTGGCAGCGATATTGTTAACCTTTATAGCTTATACGCAGATGCACGAGGACGAATCAAATTTTCACTCATTAATTAAGGATGTCGTGGCTTGTTTGTTTCGTTAAAAGAAATGTCGTTATGCATACCTTCGCATGGTGCAAGCAAGAGCTAGATACTTCTACATAGCGCTAGATGGTTTCAGATATCGTTTTCTTTCAATCGGTGATAGTGCCACGTTAATACCACGTAATATAATAACGGGAGTCAATTTATATCGCTTTATATTGCATCCCGTGTCACAAGGTCGTCCGAGAGAAAAGCTGTGGGTTTCGTTTCCTGCATCCAGGACAGTTGATTCAACATTGCCAAAATCTTATTTTAGAACGCGACGTTAAAATGTGTCAATCTTCCGGCACGCACCTGAACTAGCGTTTAATCGGGAGACGTAATACGCGATTTATACCACAGTCGGCCTTGGCTTGAAGACGTCATCTGTTTCATTGCTTCACGCTCGTGGAACACTAATCGTAGCACGTGTGATAGGTTTGCACACCTACCTATAGTGCTAAAATCAATAGCCTATAGTGTGTTAAAATCAATTCAGCGTACGGTATTTTGGAGCCGTCCATGTATTACGTCACGCATTTTGGCCTGTTTTGAACCATCATTAAAGACGTATGATGTGAGTGCGTGCGTGTGTTCGTGTTTGTACCTCTACTCCTCTGGATCCAAGGCACCTACAAAGATGGGAGTAGGACCAAACGAAAGATAATTAATTGCGCTCCGGTTAGGCCTATTTTCATCGCTGTAACTTAAAATACGCGAAAAACCCTGCAAAAATAACGTTAACGGTTTTTTTACACTCATGTTTGTTCAAGACGTCATGGTTTGTTCGTGCTATCTGAGCAATGTGATGGACGAACTGTAACAGGTTAAAATTCGTGACAAACAAACCGTCTTGAGTTACGTACCGAGAAAAATGCATGGATAAATCAAACCCACAGAGCTGGTTTTAAAAGGATGTCAAACATTCGTGTTTCTGAAGCATAGAGGTGCATGGATTGACCGAGCAAAGCGAGCGATTTCCACGTAAACTAAAGCTTTTCAATATGTGTTTCGCTTTGCTCTCTTAATCTTTCACCTCTTACCTTCGTAGGGGATTACTTCTGGCGAAGTAGACGTAGAATCGTGCAAACGTTGGTGCAAACAAACAAATTGTTTTTGAATGATGTAGATGAAATGCAGGCGTGCTGATATGAGGAGTGTGATGAACGAACTGTGAGCAACAATTTCAATTAGTTTGTGTCGAAATAATCAGTACATCGATTTTGTGATGCTTTGGTCTTTGGAATCATAGAAATTACATGAAGCACCGTATCGACGCCAAGATCGTGAGCGAAGCGAACGATATGGCACTGGCCTAGAAAATGACTAGGACAGCCCCCCGTATAGCCGGATTTTTTATAGCATTGTTGTGATTTCCCGTTTGGATGAAAATACTGAATTTCCCGCTAACAGTCGCCCAGGCTTTCATTAGATTGTCGCCAGATTACGCAGATTCCCACTCCTAATTCTATTGAAGTCGGAGTGGGAATCAAGATAATTCTTTTGTTTGTTGAGCATTGTTGTGATTTCACAATTGCATTAAAATGCTGTAATTTCCCATTAGCAGTCACCCAAGGTTTCATTAGATTTAGTTAGATCAGTATTAAGAGCCAAACAGGCCTAGAACCCGTTTGCATGAAAATATTGTGACGTCACCAGTACTGTGTCTCTTTGTTGAAAACACAGTTCGAATCATTACTTATACAGACAATTCCATCATTCATTCATTATACAGCGATATAAACAATCAAAAGAAAAAAGATATTCCCACTGCGGACGCACGAACAGTAAATTAGAATTAAGAGTAGGAATCTCGGTAATCTGACGACACACATAGAAACAAATATTATTATTTTAGTTATATACAGGGTGATTCATAAAGTACTGAAAAAAAGTCTATAAGACGTAGGCCTATAAAAAGTAGACCTATGAAATACAGGCTTATAAAATGTAGGCTTATAATAGACCTAATAAAATGATGATGTTCACAAGATTACGCCAAGGTTTGCACAATACACCTTAGGTCATTGAACCGTTGGAAAGCCCGTCGTAAATGAATGGGGTAGTAGTTTCTGCCCCCCCCCCCCCTGGCCCCACAGGAAATAAAATGTGCTTAACAGGTAAATCACGGCCCTTTCTGTACCCAAGCTACAAGCCTAGTGAGCTTATCTAATATCCTGCCTCATTAACTTTGTGCAACATTTTATTGTGAAACCAGGATTTGAACCCAGTAACCGAAAAGGTTTGAAATTCGTAGATATCTCCAACAGTATTCATGTATTGCAGTGCATTAGAATTGCCAAACCAAAAACCTTGCAAACCTCTAAACAATTAATGAATTTCCTGCATGAACTCAGGGTTTGAACCCATAACTGAAACGTTATGAAATGAGGTGATATTTTCAACCGTATTCATGTATTGCAGTGTATTTGGATTACCAAACCGAAAACCTTGCAAACCACTAAACAATTTAGTCAAATGTAATGAATTTCCTGAACTCAGGGTTTGAACACGTAACTAAAAACGTTTGAAATGCGTTGATATTTTCAACCATATGCATCTGTGGTATTGCAATGTAGCTTTCTTAAGCTAGCCAAAAACAAAAGGTGCCAATGGGGTGCCATACGCTACGTAATCGTATCTAATGGCACCAATAGGGTGCCAGTAGGGTGAAAACCTAAGAATAGTGTGCCATATTTCGTCTATAGGTGAAAAAGCACAACTACTGGGTGAGTTTTGGCACCCAATGGGTGTGCTCTGGTACCTAAAGAGGTGCATGTGTGTTAAGATAGCTGAATTTAGGGTGCCTACGGTTACGATGAGGTGCCATATTGCAGAAAAAATTAATTATGGTACCATGTTACACCTTTCAACGGTAACAAAATTCACCATTCCTAAAGTGGCCAAATGGCACTCCACAGCTATTTCATCCTTTCAAACCATCTGGCACCCAAAATAGTGCCAACTTTGACCATTCAGCACCCATAAGAAGTAGGTGCCGTTTGGTACTATCTATTCATATCATCCTAGGGTGTCATACCGGCACCCTTCAAAGTGCCGAATGTCATCATCAATTTCCGCTTGTGTTAGTGCCAAATTACACTAGGGTGCCAGTGAACACCATTACAAGAGTCACCCATGAATGGTACCCCTTTTTACCTTTTTTTTGCATAATTGCACCCTATTGTAGGGTGCCTTGAATTCACCTAAGGGTACTTCTTACCACCTTTGAAGAAGGTTCCAAATGTAACCTACATAAAACAAAATAGTTACCATGTAAGGAGCCATTTGCCACCATACCCGAAGCTACAAGATTACCCTTTGTCACTCTCGTAAGAGATTATTTGTCACCCTATCGGGGCGGGTGTAAAAGGGTGCCATTGGGCACTCTGACGAATTCTTTTTGTCACCATGTAAAATAAGTCACCTCATAGGGTGCACGTGGTCACTCTCAATTACAGACAATGCACCCTGGTCTGTAGGGTGCCATAAAGTCACATATAGGTGCTTCATGACTCCTGCAAGAGGGTTCCATTCGTCACTCTTATAAAAAAGAATTCATCCTGTATGGGGCTCACCATATCCAAAACTCTAAAATGACCATTTGTCACCCATATTTGTAGTCATTCGTCACCCTATCGTGAGGAAAACAACAGGATGCCAATCGGTAGTTTTAGGGATTCTTTTTGTCACCTCGTAAAATAAATCACCTCATAGGGGTCACTCTCAGTTACAGACAAAACACCCTGGTCTGTAGGATGCCATAAAGTCACATACGGGTGCTTCATGACTCCTGCAAGAGGGTTCCATTCGTCACTCTCACAAAAAAGAATTCACCCTGTAAGGTGCTGTCTGTCACCATATATACCCAAAACTCTAAAATGACCATTTGTCACCCATATTAGTAGTCATTCGTCACCCTATCGTGAGGAAAACGACAGGGTGCCAATCGGTAGTCTTAGGGATTCTTTTTGTCACCTTGTAAAAAAAATCACCTCATTCGGTGCATGGGGTCACTGTCAGTTACATACAAAGCACCCTAGTTTGTAGGGTGCAATAAAGTCACATACGGGTGCTTTGTGGCTTCTGCAAGAGGGTTCCATTCATCACTCTTACAAAAAAGAATTCATCCTGTATGGGGCTCACTATATCCAAAACTCTAAAATGACCATTTGTCACCCATATTTGTAGTCATTCGTCACCCTATCGTGAGGAAAACAACAGGGTGCCAATAGGTAGTTTTAAGGATTCTTTTTGTCACCTCGTAAAATAAATTGTCTCATAGGGTGCATGTGGTCACTCTGTTACAGCCAATGCACCCTGGTCTGTAGGGTGCCATAAAGTCACATACGGGTGCTTCATGACTCCTGCAAGAGGGTTCCATTCGTCACTCTCACAATAAAGAATTCATCCTGTATGGTGCTGTCACCATACCCAAAACTCTAAAATGACCATTTGTCACCCATATTAGTAGTCATACGTCACCCTAGCTTGAGAAAAACAACAGGGTGCCAATCGGTAGTTTTAGGGATTCTTTTTGTCACCTCGTAAAATAAATCACCTCATAGGTGTCACTCTCAGTTACAGACAAAGCACCCTGGTCTGTATGATGCCATAAAGTCACATACGGTGTAACCGGCTTACATGATCGGCAGAACGCAACTCACGAAGCAAACACTTCGTAGTTCGACTTGCCTCAATCATGGCGGCCTGCCAGCCTTCCAATTACTGCAGACTCAGGAATTGGACAGCTGCCAGCCGCCAGGTGGAGACACGGGTCCTCTGCAACCCAGTTGGAACCGGATCAAGCCTGTTCGCCAGTAGCCTCAGGCAAGAGCCCATTGTTCTCCAGAGTATAAAAGAAGCCTAGAGACGACGGCTCGGGCGAGTTAGTGTGTGAGATCTGACTGTAAGCTTGGATCCCTGACTACAAGGTGCAGCAGAAGGATAAATTCTGCTGATAGCCTAATATGTAAACGCTATGTGCATAGTCCCCTAGCTATGCATTAAGGAGTGAATTAGGATCGAGCATTGTGCCTTGTGAATAATCGTCCACTTCCTTAGCGACCTTACATATTTTGGGGCCCGTCCGGGATTACCTAAACCTTCGGGATAGGAAATTCGTGTTTTCCAAACCTTCGGGATGGAAAAAAGCATGAAAAATCTTTGGCGCTCATAGTTGGTAGCCTTGCCATTGGGATTCGAGTCCGACATTTTTTTTATAATGCTTCCGACTCGGTAAGAAGTTCCAATAAGGTTTTGTCTCCGAGTCCAACTTGTGTCCGCGTTGTTGGCAACCTGCAGTAAAACCGCAATTTGTTGGTGACTAAAATAACGTCCCAACAATATTGACCACTTTCTTTTCCATTTTGTTGAGCATTTGGAAATTAAAGTAAAACAGTAGTAATGACGCTTGCTTACTGCGACCGACCAAAACGCACGTAGTAAGATAAATTACGAATTTTGGAGGTGACTGAGGACTCATCCAGATTAATTACTGTTGAGTATCCAAGGAAACCACTTTGCTTCTTGTACTAATGGGAACCGATTAGTGCGAATAGCAAAAATCCCGTTCTTTTCTGCGGAAAATAACGTTAAACTTGGTAGCTAGCTGTGAACTGAACACATTTCACGGCGGCGATTTTTTTTTAGTTAGGCCTAAAAACCGCTAAAATAAAAACACCGTTTTTCTTCGGACAATAAAGTCTCTACAATTATTGCAGTGGTGGAATGATTGCAAAAGCATTTCGCGACGAATTTAATTGTAAAGGTTAAAATTGTGAGGGTGCACATTTTAGCAACGAGTTGAAAGTTGAGATTCCCGTAGTGAGCTAACTAAGTACTCATAATTTAAGGTTTCAAAATACTAGTAAACTTGTAGTTTTGGCGACTGTTAAAGGAAACACAGTATCCCAGACTGGCGTAGATTTTGGCGAAACAAGGGACCAAAAACGAGGAACGAACTTCAAAACCGAAAAAAAAAGAAAGACAAATTTTTTTTTTCAAACGTGTGCGAAATTGTGAGTCAAAGTAAGGCTGACAGTTACGCTGGTACCTCCTATTTTACGGCCGTTAGTAATGCGAAACTTGGACTTAAGTAACGCACGAAAAAGGTCGTAGACCGTGGAAAGTAGAAATACTGCCTTGGTTATAGAAATGGGGAAGATTTTGATACATCTTGAGTGGACGATGGGTTCCAATTCGGAATGGATTTATTCAGATTCGAACTTGTCTCCACTAAGATTGCTTCGTCAAAATATTAGGAATGAGCAAAAGTCAGAGCTAGACTTCGCTTAATTCCGAACTGGAGTAAATAAAAAAACAGACGATTTGTGAAGTTAGTCCGGAAGGAATAAACTAACTTTTGCAAATTGGCGACTTGAATTGGATGCAAATTTTTGTTTCCGTCTCGGAGTGGAAGGAAAAGAAGCAATGTTGTGTCCAGGAAAAGTGTTTTTTTTTTTTTTATTCCGTGTGTTTCGGGAACCGGAAATGGTTGCTGGGAATACGAATGGGACATACGGTGACAAATTATGCTAAAGAAAAGCAGATTCGTCATTCGTAGCCCCCCCCCCCCAAGTTCATAAAGGCATGAAACGTAAAAATTTCAGTGTCGAATGGATGTTGGGAACGGAGGGCTGTAAAATTAGTAAATCGTGTGGCTAAGTTGGCTGCTTAAATTATGAATTGTTACAGACATAACTTTGGCAGGTTGAAAGGTGATAAAAGTTTGTTCATTTGTATCCGAAAATTAAAATGCGCAGTGAGGTCTTGAACACTGATTTAACTGACCAGAGAATGGGTTTTGAAAAATGGAGGAATTCTGAAGTAGACTGTGGTTACGGTTGAAACTGAATTTTTTTTTCAAAATTGGACCTTGTCAGGTTCATTGTCAGTTGACTGAAATTAATCGTTAAGCAGGCAAAAGGCTTACAATTGATGACGGTAACTGGGCAACCGAAAATGAGGCATCAGTCCACAACCTTGTTCAGGTAACAAAACCTGGAGCAAGAGCGTGAACAGGCTACCGTATTTTGACCCGTTTGTCGCATATAAAAAGAAAGCACATTTTTTTTATTATGTCGTACAAACGAAGATCGCATCCTCATATACGCTGCATGCAGATTTTTCAAATCTTGCACGCAGAAATATGTGCGGTGGCGATTCAGTAAGAAACCTATTTTTTGGACCGGAAGAAGTCTAAAATAGGGTGATTGCTTTCATGCAGAGGCTTTTGATGCATTTTGATGGATTTTCATGCATTTTGATGGCTTTCATGCAGAGCAAATCAGGTGAAAACCACGGATTAGCTTTGCAGGGAAGCACCTGTGCGGCTCATGATGAAGTTTTAACGAACAACCATGGGGTACACAGATGGAGACTAATTTAAAAGGCAGTTCGGAAATGTAATTTTCGAGAGACTGATGCGAATTATTTTAGTTTCACGTAGTGATTCAGTTCAGTGGCAGACACATTGTTTAGTTGTTTGGTCTTTTTGAAGCCAGTAAGACGACTGCAGTTTGAAGTAGGCAGAAGGCGTGTAGCACGATCCCTGACGGAATGGTTTATTCCGTGGACGGAGGTTAAGAGTACGTCACTCTTTGCGTCTGGTCGCTTTGCGTAGTGACATGTGGACTACTGGCCGTAGTTCTTTTAAATGTGGGAGAACCTCAGTGTGAGGACCTCTACCCGCATGCAGGATGTCAGTGCGAGGCCAGCTTCTCGTATCGTGGTTGGTTAAAGCTGTAGGCTCGCTCAAGTGGCGTTTGGCCGATGCACTTTTCCAACACGTGAGTGCTGCGATCTAAGGGCACAATCTATGAAAATGGATTGGAGAATTAGGTTGAAGGAACGAGTTGAGGTAGAGTGTTCGATGCGTGATAGGGTAGGAGGTCTTGGCAGCCAAACCCCCCTTGAAACCAGAGGCACTCCTGATCACCACAATTCCGGAATTCTGCTGAATGTTTGATCATTACTAGCCCGGCAGGTGAGCAGTAGTAGTTATGATCACTAAAGTGTCTAGTATAGTGATACAGACTAACAGAGCCCCATGCTTTTTGGGTACCACATTTGAATCCTAGGGGGGTAGGCACGTGCATCTAGGGTCTATTGGTCGGTCCATGTGCACCTAGGATCAACATTTTCCCTCCCTTGAACGTTAGATACCCGCCCCATATCCCTGCCGCATCTATGCGTCGCCCGCCCGGGATAACTGTTTCCTCCAGGTGACTAGTACACTTCAGCACAAAGTTGGGTCTATTGGTCGGCCCATGTGCACCTAGGATCAACATTTTCCCTCCATTGAACGTTAAATACCCGCCTCATATCCCTGCCGCATCTATGCGTCGCCCGCCGGGATAATTGTTTTCCTCCAGGTGCCTAGTACACTTCAGCCCAGAGTTGGATCTATCGGTCGGCCCACGTGCACCTAGGGTCTATGTTTTTTCCCATTGAACGCTAGATACCCGCCCCATATCTCTGCCGCATCCGTGCGCCGCCTCGCCCGCGATAATTGTTTTCCCCCAGTTGCCTTCAGCCCAGAGTAGAAACTACGTAATAACTAGGAACGCGTTCTTTGGGCTGTTGAATCCCACCCTAAAAAAAAAAAAAGTAGAAAAGGCTCAGCTGGAAGTGCCCCCAGCATCAACTAGATTTTGCCGTAGGGCACGATGTATTGCCCTTTCCCGTTTGAAGCATTTAAACAGAGCAAGTCGCGCGAGACGGTGATCCCTTGCATATCGGCGACTAACTACAATAGAGAAAAAAGAAAGAAAAACTAGATCACCTCGTCGCGTTCACGGGCGGCCGGCCCAAGACTTTACGGAGGCGGTGGGTCGGCACTTTCACGGAGTAAGTGGGACACAAGATAGCAGGCCCACAGACCGATCTCCTGCACGAGAAGGATGTCGGAGGTATTTGGCTAATGAAAAGCCAATTTTTAAAAAAAAAGTCAATAAAAAAAAAAGCGCGTTAAGTTCCTAGTATACAAAACACACAACTCACGAGACGCGCTGAAGGATAAAAAAAATATCCAAGAGTTGATAGTTAGTGAGCTGTGTTGACAGTATAGCTATCAGAGAACAGAATGAAGTAAGGATCTCGTCAAAAATCGGGTAAGTCTAAAATTGCTCGGGGCTATAATACGAACAACCCCGCCCCCCAACACGGTGGTCTCCCCCTACGGCCCTCAGACCTCTGAATGGCCTAGACGAAATGACAAGAACGAATGACTATTGTAAAAAGACCCAATCCGTCACGCGTTTCTGTCCATTAACGTAACGGTATATAGGCCAGAGGTCGTGAGGTTAATACTGTTATGGGCGTAGGAATGTAGTTACGACATTTATCGGCCATTAACGGTTGTCAAGAGAGCGTGGGACCCCCTCAACTAAAAGAAAATAATCGTTCCCCCTATCAATTCGTCAAAACAAAAAGTGACGGGCTATATGTAAGCTGTCAGTACTGTCAAAAAACGACGCGTAGTTAACGTCTCGCGACCTAGATGTCTACACAACCGACTTATTATACGTTAAACCTTTCGTATAAGCCCTTTAACCCGAAAAGACAAAAAAAGGGGCTAACTACGAAAAAAAAACACTGCCTCGAGCGAAACCGGCGGCCCACATCGTGACGTAGTACACGCCTCGCAATTGGTTGAAAGTCATCACATGATTCGAGCCGTGCAATGAGCGACGGTACTATGAGACTAACCAATCGGAGAAATGAGCGAAATAGAGTACCGTAACACCTTTACGGAAAATAACCAGGGCTGATTTGTCGAGCAGCTATTCCACCTGAAACAATGCAATTTGGCCAAGTATAAAACCATCACCCCAGCCAAGAATTCACTAACCCGCCGATCTCAGCAATTGGAACCAACAACTCAGCAATTGTAGAGGTAAGCATTGTTTAATGAGGCATTACGTTTAATGAGGGCCTTAGGGCTTCGGGCAGATGACCAGGAGTGGTTAACGCTCGTTAAACCCTTTAACCCTTTAACCCTTTAACGTTAATATTGAAAAAAAAAAAATAAGAGTGCGAGGACTTGGCCGGTTGCTAACGGGCTTCTTTACATTTATGTTTACAGATATCCAACAATCCGAAAGACCACGCAGCAGTACACCCGAGCAGTGCAAGCAGAGAGGAACAGGTAGGCCTAAATGGTTCCTTTATTTCATTTTACGTGCGGAATAGGGCAAAAAAAAAAAACCTAAAGCAAGGCTATGTCCTTTTTATTTCTTTTCATATACATAGTGAACAAAAAAAAAAAATATGGCAACATCATCAGCTTCGGTAGATAGAGTCATTGAAGCCAAAAACACCTACTTCATAGGGGGTGAAATATACGTACAAGTGACAGATTTTCAGGGACGTGCGTACGTACATGTACGGGAATTCATATAGGGATCCTGCCAGGACGCCGCGGGGTCTCGTTTACTGTCGCCGAATGGCGGGAATTTGTTAAGGATCACGGAATTTACAATCAGATCGTGAGCGAGCGCAACTTACAGCAGCAAATTATGACCGGCCGGAACTAAGGAACCGGCCTAAAAGTGATAGTGTCACAATCTGGCTCAGTCTATCAGGCTAAATTCATACTTGAAAAATACAGCAAAAAGTACAGTGTTCTAAACTATCGCCAATTTTCAGGCTTGATAGGCTACGTCACTGATATCACTATGCTTTTGGACAAAAAACTGAAAGAGATAGAGCCCCCCACAGTTCAGATCGAATCCCCCACATCCCAAACCGAAATGTGGTTGGAGTGAAAAAAATAAGTAATGTCCTTTTTTTTTTCATTTTTGTCTCTCCCTCACAGTCTCATGGCGTACCAAACCATCCCATATTGCGATTGCTTCCCACTTACAGGGTTAAATTTCATACGAATAGTTCCGACGGTAAACGTAGTGAAAAATAGCTATTGGAAAACACGGAGAAAATGACAGCGTGGTATTAGATCCAACAGAGTGGCTAGGGATAATAGCGCAACTCTACTGGCGTCAGCCTAACTCGAGTATATCGGTTAAATCGGGGATCGAATCCGTGGCCGACAATGTGCTGATCCTAAAAAGTGCAGACAAATCAGTAGCATTAACTGAATTTGATATACTCAGCATGAAATACATGCTCCCTCATATATCGCAGGCGGTCGCTTGCTGGACGCAGAGAATAGGCGAGTTGACACCTTCACCTACGGTAACATTGCCAACAATGGCCGTAAATGAACCGAAGCAAAAAAGAAAGAGTAACGTAGCGGTCGACGGAAGCGAGCCAGAGAAAAAAAAAAGCAAACGACGGCCACAAAAGAAAAGTGATGTTAAAAAGACCGACGACCCGCTCCTCGCAGGCTACGCAGGAGCCGGAAGTTGTCTAACTACAGAAATGTTACATGTGTGAACAAGAAATCGCACATCCGAAATGCAGCATAAACACAGAAGATATACGGCTCCCCTGTCAGGGATGTAAGTTCAATTCCCCGAGCCAAAGAGACCATGATTGCGTAATGCACGCTTCGCTTTTTCGCAGCTCAATTTATTAAACTACTTCTCTGTTTTTTCCAATAGCTTATTCTAATCAAGTTGGGGGAGGCCCGACATGAAAATCATCCTGTCCCGAAAAGCTTCCCGAATATGATTGTCAGACTCAAGGGACCGAAACTTTTTAAAAACGATAGATTCAGCATCGTTAAATGCATGGGGAAATACATAAAAAAAATTTAGCACTAATACAAATGTCTACACGGTGACACTATTGACGCCCAGTATTCGGTTAGAAACCGTTTAGACCCTACAGAATATATAGACCAACTTTTCACCGGCATAATTTGAGCGTGTCCTGGATGGGTTCCGACCCACCGACTATGTAGGTGTGTGTATTGGGGGGAGTGGGTTTGAAAATAGCTTGTTCCTTCCCTTACATGCCAGGGAATCTTTTCAGCGTCGCTAACATTTTGGCTCTTATTTTGAAACTTAACCAAAGTGGTCGGGAAATTCAATAAGCTCGAGATTAAAGTAACTC
>JAHWFP010202918.1:7538-36644 GCA_023313725.1 Lithobius niger
AAAAAAAAAAAAACCATGTGGCTCATAGCCACCTCCCCTCCCTGTGCTTAAAATATAATACCTGTTTGTGTTTTTGACAAATGCGGTACCACTCATATAAAATTTGAGTTATTGTGCCGTACCAAATTTTGTGAATTGATAGTGTTCGACACGTGAAATCCAACGATAAGTACCTCCATACTCGACTTTCGCTTTTAATAAACGCAGCTGTTTGATTCATCGTGTGAAGTATTTTACCAAATTTATTGGCGAATCGCAATGGCTACTAGACTAAACCTCATTCAAGATTTGTTACGGAGACGAAAAGTAGAAAATTGTAAACTAATACATTCATTATTACGTAGGCCATCACTCTATAAAAATGAATTTAGTGTTAGTCAAGGAAACGTAGTCTAACGTTTAAGATTTCAATGAGAAGCCACGATATCTTCCACCATTATACGGGAAATGTAGTTCAGTTGACTGGGGCCCAGACGTTAAGGTCGATATAGGACCAATATAAGAACAATGTTAAGGCTGGGTGAGATGGCATGCGCAGAGACTCGTGTAGGGTAAATGCACCAATCCATTGGAGGTAATGGCTTTCACTTCAATGCAGTAGCCACGTGGTTTCTTCGGTAACCCCCCCCGCCCCATTGTGGGTACTTGTGGCCGAAAGCCGACCTCCCTCCCACCCCCTGGCCGACCACATGGTTTTTGAATGGACCCTAACTCATTTTTTGCATTTTTAATTAAGCTCTGTTTTATATTTTTCACCTTGCACACCCCCACATTACTTCCCTCTTCTTTTCATACCACCCCCCCCCCCTTCCACTCCATTCTTCCATTCCCCAGCCCGTCTATTTCCCTTTCTTATCCCCCAGCCCCGGTGAGGTTTTTGTTCCGCCTTTCATTTTGCTTGCACCATCGGTTTCTCCTCTCGCCTTTTACATTTTTTTACATTTTCTTCTTCACCCCGTTCAGCATTCTCATTTAGGAATTCATTCCTAAATGTAATTTTACATTGAATTTTAAATTTTTGTTAAATTATCTGCTTTGTTAACTTTTCAGCTTTAATAACAAAAATTTCAGTTTTGCTAACTGCATTATATGAATGTTGGATTGAATTTTACAATTTTGAAAAGTAACAGCTTTGTTCCGATTTTTTAACACAAACATCAGCTGTTTGTATTATTAAAATTTTGCATCGAATTTCAGAATTCAGAAAACAAAAACAATAATTTTTTTTAATTTTCTTGTCGCCCTCTGCAACGTTCTATGTCTGCTTTGTTACCAGCTCTGTTAACAAAAATATAATCTTTGTTAACTATTTGCATTGTTAAACATTTTTAGGATGGTATGTGTTTTGTACATTTCTAGTAAATGGACTTTCGGGCAACTTACTAGCCGGGCAAACATCACTGTCGGGCAACACACCTGTCGGGCAACTCACCTGTTGGGCAAACATCATTATCGGACAACTCATCTGTAGGGCGAACGTCACTGTCGGGCAACTTACCCGTCGGACAAACATAACTGTCGGGCAACAGACCAGTCGGGAAACTGAAGTAGGGCAAAAGTACTGTCGGGCAACAGTACCAGACCCTTCTGGTCTTGAGTCTGCTTCGTCTTTTCAATTCGAAGCAGGGACGGAATTTTTCAACCCCACATTCTGCTTTCTTACGACAAGACTAGGTATCAACCATTACCATACTTACTCTGAGACCTAGATGAGTGTGGTCGAAAGTTTCAACTGGATTCTCAAGACTTTGATGTGGCGTGAATGCATGTGTAGAGGAAGTTATAAGTGGATAAACATACCGCCCTCACTTCTAGAGAAATATAACGCATCGGTAAACAGAATCATTTGAGTGAGACTGAAAGACGTGGTTGCCGGTGCCTAAAAGTTTTTAAAACTGTCTTTTCCTGAGCAAATAAATCTGAGTAAATTTAACGTCAGGGATAAAGTGAGGGTCTCTGGCATCAAGCGGGTGTTCGACAAGGGTTATCTTCAGAACTGTGTCAACGAAATTTACACTACAATTAAAATAAAGACAAACCCGATCACATTTACCTTAAAGGATTACAGTGTGGAAAGCGTAAAGGGTGGTTTTTACGATGAAGAGTTGAAAAAGATGCGTGGGCCAGACCGTTTTTGGTGGTGGTGTTGAAAACTAGAATGATGAGGGGAAATAAAACTTGGTATAAGTTACCTGGTTAAGGGGATGGGTACGACGATAAATTTAATAGTTGGGTGGATAATCTAGACTCACTGAGATGATCACATAGCAACTAGGTAATGTTATAAGCAGAGCCAAAATTATTTTCTTATGTATAAAGACTTGACATTTTGTATCTGAAAAGTATGTTTAGATCTGCATTTTGTGCGGGAGTGTTCTTCTTGCTGAAGTTGATAATAGACCACCTCTCCAACCATTGTAGAACCGTTCAAGACCTGACCGATGGTTTCCGTTACGGCCACTACTGTTCAGTCTGCGAGGAGAGGTGATTGCTGCATGGAAACACCAACCTGCGAAGATGCCTTTGATGGTAGTTTTTATAGCTACGAGACAAATTTTGTGAATGACGAGGGTTGCATTTATCTCCTCTGTGTTTCCCCTACACCTCATGTCCTGTGTCAAACCCGCAATTACCCAACTTCTATTGCCCTGCCTGTTTAGCCTCATTTCGTGTAAGTTTCTACTCTGTTTAACAGTAAGGTTTACCAGAGCTGGGCAAACGCTCAACCCTGGGTTCTGGAGCTTCTACGTCAATGTCCTTCAGCTAACGACATCCCCGAGAAGTAAAGAGGGGTACGAGGAGATCCATCATGCCATCGATGCCTTCACAGAGAAAGGTAGTTGTTGGTTTGATGCGCTCCCAACCGAAGCTACGGCACCAGAAGGAGAGAGGGATAATTTTACTAGGCAATTCCGATTGGAAATTCCTAGGATCTTTTACATGCCACAAACCACAATTGACGTGAGCACGAGGCATCACAGGGCCCTTCTCTTCCCAAAAATGCCAGGGGTGGCTGAGGCCCAGATGTAACTTGGGAACTCTTGCATATGAAATGGTCGTGCTGACCATTAGGCTACCTTATCCCATGGAGATAGGTAGCGGTTGGGTTGTCGATTCCGTCTCGGAACTTCGAACCAAGGTGGGCAAGTATGATCCTTTCCAAGCCTCTTCTTACATTCCGTTAAAAAAAAATGTCAGTTTGTCATGAACGTGGGGAACAAAGAATGATTTTCCAGAAATTAATGTACACCAAAGATTTAGCGATTTAACGATCTTGTTTATATACATGATACTTGAATTTTCGAAACGATACATGTATGTGTTTGTCAAAATGCACCTAAAAAGCAAAACATACATCAATATTGCCACTTACAGCCAGTTGAATAGTAAGAAAACAGCATGTCCTTGCACCGGAAATGAGTTGTTCAGTTTCTGAAATGAGTTGTCTACCTGTGACAGTGATGATGATTCTATTTGTTCCCCTTTTGAAACAGGGTGCAGCCTCCTGCCACGTAACCAAACCACAACAAAAACAGAAAAAGCATTAGTCCCTCCTTCTCCTATTCCACCTTCCGACCAGGATCCGTTTTTCCCATTCCACTCCTATCTCCCTTCCCTCCACCCCTGAAGCCACCGAATTGCCTTCAACCCCACGCAATCCGCCAAGAAATTCTCCAAGGTCTCATCTTCCTCCCTACAGATATTGGAAGCAGGTCACATCCTAATCCTTCCCGCCAGCTTTCCACCACATCTCTTTTGTATAAAGCGATCCACCTCTGGCCCTTCCAACCAGTCTCCCTCTTCTCCTCTCTATATCTGCACATATTCGATTTCCCTTCCACTCCCTCTCTCCACTATCCAGTCTCCACTTCCTTGATACCCTTCCTCCAACTCTTTCCCCCCTCCCCACCCTGACAAACTTCACCACCAGCCTCCAGACCCACAACCTTCCCCGCCACAAAGCTCGACCAACCCATGTCCCCTCTGTGAAATTATTCACCACCGAAGCCCATCTTCCAGCTCTATCTGACCCCAATGCTCCCTCTTACACACCAAAACCGCACTAGCAAACATCGCCACTGGGACCACCACACCCTTCCACAAAATCCTTGTCAGCTCATAGTGGTTATATCTCCACAAAGTCACCCTCTTAATCCTCCCCTTAATCTTCCCCAATTTACGACCAATTTACGATCAACCCCAAATAATCCCCCCTCCACCTTCAGCCAAACCCCCAGATAATCATACTCCCTTACCCTCCTAACCCAGATGTCTCCCAGCCTTAACCTGTCCCCTTCCACCACCTTCCAAACGTACTCTAAACAGCATAAACCCAGATTTATCCCCACTGAACTCCACCTTCATCTCTGCTCCGCAAGCCACACACACACACACACACCAAGTAACACCTCGAGCCCCTCCCTCACCCCATCCAAGACCCCAATATCGTCAGCAAATGTCACCATAGACATCCTAAACTCTTTCCCCGTTACTCCTCCCCTCCCCCACTTAAACACCAACCCCGTTTCGAAAATCACCCTTTCCAGCCCAAGCAGCTACACCAGAAACAGTGGAGGCAAGAGCTGGCATCCCTGTCTAAGACCCCTCCTTATCCCCACCCAATTCGACTTCACCCCCATTCCAAACCGCTTTATAGCTGCCTTCCAAATAGATCCTCCAACACAGCGTTCTCCCCCCCCCCCCCCCATCCCTCTCATTCCGTTCCACAGCAACTTTCACCTTACCCCATCGTAGGTCTTCGCAATGCCCATAAACTTTTCCCCTCACTCCTCGCCACCTCAATCGCCCTGGAAATAGTAAACAAGCTATCCTCTAACCTGCTCCCCTTCCTAAGCCATTCTGAACATCTCTCAGCAACCCCGCCGCCCCCCCCACCCCATCCTTCAACTCATTACTCATCGTACAAGCTATAACCCTCACGGCACTAGTGATAGCAACCGGACGGAACCTCTCGTGCTTCTCCCGATCCCTCCCCTCCCTTATGCATCATGATAGTTCTAACCATCTTCCAATTTTCAGGAACCATATATCTCCCTGATCAGCTTTTTCTTCCCATTGAACCCCCCCATCACATTCACAAACTCGCCCACCATACCGTCCACTCCAGCAGTCTTCCCATTTTTCATGTGCGACAAAGCCTCTTCGAACTCTCCCTCCGAGATACTACAACTTCCCCAGGAGGATCACACTCCTCACCCCGCCACCCCTCGAAACCTCCTCCTCCCTACATTGAGTTGTTGGGGGGGGGGGGGCGGACAATGGGCACATCTGGAAACAAAGTGGGCCAAGGACTTATTTCAAAGCAGCCGCACTGGCAGTCCAATTTTCTGTAAAATATGCTCCATAAACACCCAAAATAAATTACGATACACACTCATATCCTGCAAGGTATGTGTACTATTAATATGCAATAAAATATAATAAAATAAAATAAAATGAAAACTCAGTTTATTCATTTAACTGCAAGTTGTTTGTTTTATTTCTGGTGGGTTGGAGAGGGGGATCCGCCTGGACGTGGGGTAGGGAGATCATGGCCCATACTGACCCAGTGGTAGCCCTCGATCGCGATTTAGCGATACTTAAATTTTCTACAAAATACACCTGTGCTTTGTCAAAAGCCACCTAAAAAGCAAAACAAACATCAGTATAGCCACTTCGAATCAGTGGAAGAGTAAAAAAAAAAACAGCATGTCCGTGCGCCAGAATGAGTTGTTCATCCTTGAATGAAGTAACGATTTATGCTGCCGCCGAAGAATTTTACACAGCGCACACGGCTGGTACAGAGGGCGCAGATTGCAAGATGGCTGACCACGAGGGTTTGGCTGCATATCCGTTGCAGTTGCCACCAAATTATTCGTACAAAATACTTCACGTTAACAAAAATACTGCAGAAATCAGAGTTAAAGAAGTAAAGGATGGTGTTGCGGCGGAAGTGAGTATGGAGAGAAATGCACCTGTTTTTTTTTTTGAGTTGCTTGCCCTGGGCACTGCAGCCTGCAGGGACTCGGCACAAAATGCGAGTAGTATTTTGGGCTAAAGTCTAGAATACACCCACACCCGATATCCTTCTGAAATTGATTCCAAATGGCTCCAGCACCTTCATACATCCAGGAACAGTCTGTTTTATAGCGCGGAAATGTGTTAAAACGACTTAAATCGGTCAATTTGTAGCTCCGCAATCCGTACATTTATACGGTGTATGCGTTCGCTCGCGGGGCCTTACAGAGCAGGGAAACTTATATTTTTTTTCGTAAACAGTTAAGATAAGCGGGTAGTTATTGTCAGTTGCGTGTGGTTTTGTTGTTATTGTCAGTTAGGTTAGGCAGGTACCGGCTTCTGTTTGGCGTTTCACTTGTAATGAACTGGTTGGGGTTTGGCGTTTCACTTGTGGTGCTTCACTGCTCAGCGTCGTCAGCCTCGAGCCTGCCGCGGCTTGGGATCAAAAACCTTGGGTTTAAAACATGGGATCAGTTAAAACATGGTTTTAACACGTTTCCGCGGCTTGGAATCAGTTTGTAGTGCCTTTCCAGCCAATTTAAGGCAAGTTTTTTGTCTTTTTCTTAAAATTTGGGCCATATGCGTGAAGTAGACTTGTGCCGCGCCAGTCCCACGCCCGACCACTATCCCACCACGAAATGTTCATATCCCCGATAAGATGTGGTATTTCGTACAAAGGTGGGGCCCTACGGGTATGGGCAAGACCCTATGACAAACCGTACCTTCCAAGAAGGAGACGTAGACCTGTGTACTGAGGAACAACTTTTGGTTAGTGATGATGGTGGTCATCTGTGAAACTGTTGCCTGAATTTTTTTTTAAATGAGTAGAACGGTCCCCTAGTCTAGATTCAGAGTGTACGTCCCACCAGATCTGATGTCGCAGTCAGCAAAGCAATGTAGTGCTTGCCCAGACGAAGTTTCAGCTTCGTTTCCCCATGCCTGTTCGGTTAGGCTTCACCGTAGTACAGAGACAACAACTAAATCCATATTAGAGTGGCCCTAGGCTGCAATCGTGGTGTTGCTCTGAATCATCTAACACCACGCCTTCCTATTACACAGCTGGTTACCGTATGGTGCCCGAAAATTGTCCCTTGCCGCATGAACCTCAAACCAGGGCTGCCTACCTAATTTATTGAACCTAAAGAACATCGTAACATAATTAGGAATAATTCCTATGAATTAAAAATTGGGGAATTTTGCAATAGCAGGTGATGCACCAATAGACCATTAGCCAATCTGTCTTGCATGTTGTAAACCCTTATTTGTTTTCGCTAAATAACTTCTCAGTGCCCTAACCCTGGATTTACCTCTTCCATTATGGTAACGAAAAGGCCTTGCCAGCACTATTAAAATGCATAGGACCCATTGGAATGTCAAAATTTTTAAACAGCTTGACAAAACTGGATGTTTTACTGAATTCTTCCGCTGATTCTGCAGGTGGACTGTCCAGAATATATTTCAATGCAGCTTCAGTGTGGTGGAATAAAAGATCAAGTAGGCTAAGCAAGCATGGTTTGAAGGATTGGCTTGACCCATCTATAATGTAAATTCTGATTATGGCAAAGAAAGTAGCTGCACGTTCACTAGTTGTGGCTTCAGTTGGTGGCTTGTTTTTCATTTTCATTCTTTTTGGATTATTTTGTCGCAATTTAATTGTTGGTATGCTCCTTCAGCCATACATTTAAAAAATCTCTTTTGGCATTAAAATAATTTGTTTACAGGGCATGCAAAATTACGATCTGCTACTGAATATGTGATGAATGTTTGAATAAATCCATTACTTGTACGAAATGGCCTGCAACATTCCACTTTACAGAGAGAACTAAGAAACGAAAAAGGGTTATGGTGATGCGGTGATTGCTTGAGGAATATATTTTTTTTTTAAATAACCGTATTTCCTAGGCTAGGCCTATTTTCAAATTTTATTTATGCTTTTGTATTTCAACACTTTAACAAACACCTTCATAAACAAATAAAACTGGTAACATGCTTAGAAAAAGATCAAATACTAAGTCCTTCCTCCAACCAGCTTGCATGCTTACGTTGGTGGGCATAAGGCCTAAGTGGTTGAAAATATTTTTAAGGCTGTGCCGGTTCCACTTTCCTTCGATACAGGTGCCCGATTTCGATACCAGTATCAGTACTTTTGGTCATGTCCAGATAATGTGCCGATGCCGATATCATGCCGCGATGTCATACGATAACTTAATAGTCAACGCAGTGTTGATACGTTAATAATTTAATGGTGTAACAAAGGAATTGTTCACTAAACACTTTATTGCTCAACGAAATCATGTACACGTTTTGTGTTAAGTAAACATTTTATACCTATAGGCCTAATCCTTTACTGATTTAGTTGCAGGCTAATTTTTAGTAGCGTTGGGAAAAATACTATGCCATATAATTAGTGTACCAAACTGCCAATGCTAGAAAAAAACAAGCGTTTACCGGTACTTTGTCTGGTACTTGTTTACCCGGTGCCGGTCCGATACAGTACGCTACGTACCTGCAGCCGGTCCCGGTACCAGTATTGGTATCTGCACAGCCTTAAATATTTTGTATCTTTTAGACTTGTTGCCAGTTTTATTTGCTATTGTGTTAGGCTACTCTACAACGACTTTTCCCCCCCAAAAGTGCCATTTTCCTTGACATCACCCTGCACTACTGAAGAGCTTTTGTTTTGTTGGTAAAGAATTACTATTTCGAAAAAATGTCAGTCCTAAATTTAACGCACAATTTCAGATTACAGGAATCTCACCTGATCTCAGACTGATTTTATTAATAGGGATTGACCTTCGGCATTCATTATCAAATGGCAGAGTCCGCATGAATCTACTGTCATGATACCATGTTATACTCGTGATGCTTAGCTAGTTCCTTTGTCTCTGGTTGAGCTGTGTTCATAACTGATGGATTATTTCCAGTACCGACTTACAGCTACCTGTGCACATTAAACTGTTTATATTAAACCATGGCCGCACATGACAGGCGTTTAGCTTCATGATAAGAAAACAACCGTCGTGGGAAAACAAGGTGCTGTGTGAAGATGCCTACAGCTGGCCCACAGGGGCACCAACGAGATTCTAGAGGACTGGGGAAGAGCCATAAACTCCCCCAGGGGGTGCTGGGTAGAGCCGCGAAAGCCAACACATTTACTGTATTTGATAAACACTACAGTGGGGATCGACCGATACAGAAAAATATCGATCCGATAACGATTTTTTCGCCCCAGTCCGATCCGATGCAGAGACTGATACACCGATACCGATAAAAAAAAAAAAGTCGGTGGGTCAGAAAGTCAAACTCTTATTTCATCTTTCTTGAATTGTATGCAAGAAAACGTAAATTTCAATTTTTTTTTATCACTGGTGTCAGATCCGGAGGTGTACCTTTGACGATAAGACACTGCAGATAGGCCTAATCGCACGAAGTCACCCTGAATCTGATAATGCGCGTGCGTTGAATTCGCTAAGCGGCTGTGCAGATGACTTCATGGGATACAAGCGATGCTATGCAGGGAAGGTTTCTCTCAACCATGGCTGAGTGGCCCTCGCGCACGGAAGTTGGTCGTATCGGCTAAAATATCGGTAAATAAATACCGATACACAAAAAATAGCCGATAATATCTGTAAATCCGATACCGATTTTAATATCTGTCTATCCCGACACTACAGTGACACAAAACTACATAAGCCTCATATAAAAATTCTACATAAATGTAACAATGTGCTTGTCTCTCCAAATAATATTGAATTAGTGGTCAAACTCGGTTCTAAAACAGCAGCGATGGAAGCTGTAGAAAGTGTGTGAGCAGCTGACCTTGTTCAGTTAAAAACGCAAGATGGACGATGTTCCGCCTAACAGAACAGCTGTGTTTGTCTTGTTTAAGTCCTAATAGTTTTTTTTCCGACTATTTTTTTTTTTATTATAGAAGTGGATATCGGACTACAACGATTACACAAAACAAACGTTCAAGACAGGTAAAACATTTCCAGTTTGCGGTCGAGTGAATGTTTTTAAGAAGGGTTATCGTTGCCATCGAAATACAAGAACATCATGTGTCAAGCATAAGAACACAAACTGCAAAGCGTGGATAAGCCTGACAGTGCGCCGGTGTGGTGATTTCTCAAGAAAGTATAGTCGTGCCAAAGTGAGTATTTTTGTAGGTGTTAGTTTTTTTTTGTCCTAGGGTGTTTTTACAATTTTGGCAAATGTCTTGCACCAGAAACCCATAAATGACAGTAAACACTACTAATGATTGGTTGAAACTTTCCTGTTTCATCTGCAGTAGATTTTAAGGTGTGAAAGAAGTATAAAAAAAAAAACATATTTACAGCAATTACCATGTGGTCGCCATAAGCACTGTAAGTACGAGGCAGAAAACGTACAAATTGGGCTTCCCTGCTGACCAGAAAAATGACTCCACTTACGCACCGTACAATAAGGTGAAAGTTCAATGGTTTGTAAATGGTGTCATTTTTCAGGCTGTATGGTGGAACATGTTGACAGTTAACACCTTTCTGCGTCTTAAAAATTCCTTTATGATACATTTAAAGAATGTAGTGTGCCCCATTGATTCCCAATATTGGGTGCAGCTGATGACTGGAACGATCACTGAAACTAGTACCGTTAAACCGTGAGACCGTTAAACTAGTACAGAATTTATTATTGGTGTAAAGCCAGGCTTTGTGCAGGCGTTGTTACGGATACTGTAGTGCATTGACCATCGCATACTGATACAAGATGTTGAAAATACGGTAGCGATTGTTACTCTGAAAGTTCATTTTAAAATTTAGAAAGTTCAGGAAATTATTACGCACAATTTCAAACACAAATACCATACCAGTATTCTGATAGGAGATGGTTTGAAACTGCCGCTAGTCTAGGCAACCTTCACCAATTTCGCTCGCCACTCGCCAAATGGCGAGGAAAATTCAGCAGTTGGCTACTTGATTTTTAGCTCTACTGGCCATAACGGCTACTGTTAACAAACCTTGATGCTGAAATTGTCATATCTTGGAAACCATACTACAGTAGTAGCATCAAGTGGTTTGTGTTGTGTGCAGAATTACAATGGCTATCCAACCAACCATTTAATATTGTTACTGACCTGGTTGGAGATTAGATTATTATAAACACTATTTAAACATTAAAGGCACATAACTCCCTCCGGTATATTTTAACAGTTTTCCTCGATACATTACCGGAAATAGTTTTATATAAATTCATTTACCTTTTACTTGATCGTCTAAGGGTACGATCCCGATGACAGATGTAGTGCGTGTACGCTAATAAGTTTCTTTTTTTACCAATCGGTCCGAAGAGTATCTCACTCCCGCTAGAAAGCTTCGCGGGCTACTTTTAACGGTGACGTCAGGCGATGTTTACAAGCCTAGTTTGTGTCGTAGTGATTCTTCGTGCACTTCAAATCACGTGGCTTGCCGTTCTGAGCGAAAGCCAAGCGAGATAGTAACTACCTTACTCGAGGGACGCAGCTTCAATTCCAGTTAACCTTGTTCTGAGCTTATCAGGAGAAATGGCGAGTGATGAACGCATTTATTTATTCCACCAAGTAGATTTGCCACCGAATCGGTAAAGGAAAGGACAAAACGAGAATTTGATCGACAATTAGGTATATCCTATGTTTACCGCAAGAAACTAGGATCAAAGAAGGGATGGGGTAGGGGTGCCGGTATCCTGACATGGATGGATAAAACTAAAGACGGAGAAGAAATTAAATTGTGGATTGAGTTTCAGACATAAATTCTCGTAGCAGACATAAGGCTTAAGGGAAAAATGTTTAGATGCAGTACCAATTAACTTACAACTAGGATCAGTCGGGAGAAGCTTTCTTGTTTTTTTTTTGTATGGTACACTTGAAACAGACCCAATTTTATGCCTTTTATTTAAGCTGTTTCTGTACAGTAACGCCGTTTTTGATTCTCGCATAATACTAAAACATGAAGTCACAAATTAGGCTGCAAGGAAAAAAATAACGATCGGAAGGAATAAATGAGATCAGTCACAGGGGAGTAAACTTACTGTCCGAAGAGGGGGGGGGGGGGGTAAAATATCTCCCCTCCCCCCCAAAAAAAAGCGATACATAATGACCGGTCCCTAAGCATGCCTCCTTGAAATCGCCAATAAATTAATATACGTAACATAGTCGGCAACGATAGGACATAAATTTCGACTTCAACACAGAATAAAGACCCCAGAATCTTTTATTTGGTCAACTTTGTTCAAATAAAACTAACGTGTGGGTATTTTACCGCAGCAACAGACAGGAGACATTGATGATCATAACGTGCAGTCATCTGCGCCAGTGTTTGTTTACCTACTAACATTCGTACAACGTGTCACATGGCGCTGCTTGGAAATGAATATGATCTAGGGTCGGATGTGCGCCGCGGTCGTGTGAACTATATTTTAGCGCAGTTGACGTATGGGTAAAGCGGCCAGGACGCAAGGATTTATGTGCCTTTAAGTAGCAACACACCTGCTAAAGCTTTTTCTACATGGCAAGTAAGTAATAGACAGTGGTTAGTGAATTTTAATGTCTACTGACCAAATGGCGAGCGCTACACAATTCACGTCCATGAAGGTTGGCTAGAGGTGGTGCCAGTGCCTGTGCCTGTGCCAGTTTTGGAGATATAGTTCGTGACAAGCCATTCTGGACATGTAGGCTAATAACAATAATTTTTTTCCTGTGGCAATTCCCTATGAACTAGACTGCAGTCGGATTTTGCCATCTTAGTAATGCAGAATTCATTGGAGCCTTAAATTAAAAAACGTAAATTCAAGGCTTCAAAATGTGATTTTTGTTGTCAAAACCTTGACATAGCCTTGAATTTGTGTATTATGTTCGATGAAAGGCAATCACTGCAGTAGTAATTCCTAGTCGTTAGCACGAAAATTTCTACTACCTGTAAATTTAAATTGCATTCATAAAAGCAGACAACCCGGCCAGATGGCCATCTCTTTTCCTCAAGCTCTCGTCGTAGACGGTCGCTCTGAACACTCTCCAGCATCTTTCGCCTCTAGATCTACACGCCCGGTTGAAGTGCCTTCAGCCAGAAGATCTTTCGTCGAAAACCCCTCGCCCAGAGAAAGCCTCTCGTCCTAAAGATCTCGTCGAAAGCCTATCGTCTTGCTGAAACTTTCGTTGAAAGACTCTCGCCCTGAAACTCATCGAAAGCCTGTCGCCCTGGAAAACTTTCGTCGAAAGTCTGTCGTCCATAATGGCCGCCATTACTCCACCTGCAAGCCCTCCGCCTGAAGATAGAAGCATCGTCGTTCTGCCTTCTCCCGCCCAACCATCGACTTCGGCTGCCCTTCACCACTCCACTGCCTCACCCATCCCATGTGGTCAACGCCGACTTTCGTCCAATTCATCATCCACCTCATCGTCCCCTGCACCAGACAAGGACACTACTAGTCGCCCAATGGATCTTTTGTCTTCGGAATCCCTACAGCACCAACCCGAAGGATTGCCACCTCTCGAAGTTCATCGCCTAATGGACCATGCAATTAAAGACTTCTCTTACAAAGATAAGCTGGCCAACCCCCGTCCCTCCTTCCTCAACACTCGACACATCATACGTCCGAGATTGGGTTGCATCGTCTGATAACGCTCCCGGAAAAGAAAACAAGCCTCAAAACCGAAGTCACCGCCGACAAAGAAACGTCGTTCCACCACGTCATCATTGGATTTACAACGCCTTCTTATCAACGTTACGGCCTTGACTCGGCAACGCCTTCTCAGCAACGTTACAGCAATGGCAGCCTTGACTCGGCATCCGCCCTTGGAGTACGACATCGCATTCCACACCAAGGAAACTTCTAAAGACAGCCGCTCGTCCCTTACGAAGACTCCCTGCAAGACGACTCCGACTCAACAACAATCCCAATTTTTGACCTCTTGAAAGCTGTTGAAGGTCCCAGACAACTATCTTTACAAACCTGGACCAATCACCACCTCGAACAAAAACAGAGGCCTTTCAACTAGATTTGGCTTCAGCCTACACGAAAGGAACAACAGAGAAAGAGCAAGGATCAGCCAGTCAACAACCCTGCTGACAACACTGCTCCACACAGGTGGCTCCCTTTCGGGGAAGGGTGAACACCTCGTCCCGGCTGGGAATCTTGGTTGGAATCTTGTTGGAATCTTCCACTCATCAGGTGATGGCGCAGCTAACCCAAGGCAATTTGAAACCTACCATCAATCTGAATTTCTTGCCACTGAAGCGAAAATGGATTTTGATACTGCACCTTTCATCCCCAAAAGAGTTGATGTTCCAATGGCTGTCCTGAAAGAAAACGACAAGAATTTGCGCTTAGGCCTACGCGCCGCATCCCAGGCTGATGTCCTTGGCACTTCAATCAACGCCCTCTGCGAAAGATTAGCCCTGGTGTCAAGCAAACAAAACATCAAACACCTACACTTCTTAATCTCCGAACTGTTCAAAAAGATGTCTTTTGCTACCTTCCACGCTTTCAACTCAAGCCTCCTGCTCCGTGACATCGCCCTTGGCATCGAACTTAAAACTCTTCGACCAAGCACATCCTTCACGAGTCCGACACCCTATTCAGGGGCCTAATCCCCACCTTGGCACGTCACTTGGACATCTCGAAGAAGCCAAAACCACCTTCCAAGTGAATTTCTGATCAACCCTTTTGGAAACCACAAACCGCCGCCCCATCGTCATCTCAATCACAGACTCATCAATCTAAGACCCAGTCTAAATCAACTCAAAATTGGGAACGGCCACAACAACAACAACAGGAACTGCTGCAGCTCCACACCGGACAACCCCAGCAAATACTCCACCTCCTCCAACAAAAGCAGATCTCGTCACCGCCAATGACTACACTCACATCAGGCCGGTCGGCGGACGTCTCCAACTTTTTCAACCGGCTTGGAAACAGATCACATCCGACAAAACGATCTCTCCATAATCTCCCTTGGCTTTCAGCCTTCCTTCATGACAAAACCTCCCCTTCGATCAACACCTTCATGGGAATTTGCAACCAGACTTTCCTAGCTCTGACGTCAGGAGTAACCAAGCTCTTCAAAAAGAATGCCATCCGCCTCTGCCCGAATCATTCCAAGCCTGGTTTCTACAGCTCCGTTTTCCTCAGACCAAAGAAGTCCGGCGGCGAAAGAATGATTTTCAATCTCAAGCCGCTCAACCAATTCATGCATAAGAATCACTTCAACATGAAGACCTTGGATTCTATTCGACTCTCACTCAAACCAAAGGAATGGACTATTTCCATCGATCTAGAAGACGCTTATCTCCATGTTCCGTTACTCTTAGCCTTTCTCCACTATTTTCATTTCATGTACGTAGACAAAGTATACGAATTCCAAACACTTCCGTTCGGGCTAAATGCTGCACCCCGAATTTTCACAATGGTGTTGAATCTCGTCCTTCAGTCATCTCTATCGCCATCAAGTCACCGCAAATGCCTTCCTCGACGACTGGCTATTCAACAACAAAGACCATCAACAGCTAATCCACAACAAAAAATTTGCAATCAACCTCTTACACAGCCTGGGGTTCGGCATCAACTGGAAAAAGTCGAGACTCGTCCCCTCTTAGATCTTCACCTTCCTTGGAGTAGAATTTAACTTAGAAAACGGAACCGTGACACCATCATGCGAACAAAAGACCGATCTCTTAGCTCACGGCCAATCCTTCTCCAAAACGCCCTACCATTCATTCACGTCTCTAAATTCACTCAAGGGAAGCTGGACTCAATGGCCAACCTCTTACCCTACGGCAGATGGATGACTCCCCCTTCCACCACTTTCGCATCAACATTTGGGGCTCTCACCATCCAATATCCAAAGCCACCAAGCCTTCCGACTCGAATTTCCCATAGGAATGCCTGCATTGGTGGATGGACGAAACCAACCTAGCCAAATCGGTCCCACTACACGAATCACCTCCGGACCTCCTCCTCCTGACTGATGCATCCCTGACGAGATGGGGAGCTCACATCCAAAACCACGAAACGTGTGGAACTGGCCTCCCGGCACATCTGACCACATCCTGGAAATGAAGGCAATCTTTAATGCCCTCCATCACTTTCAGCACCTTGTAGCAAACAAAATAGTCCAAGTCCAAGCCGACAACACCACGGCCGTGGCTTACATCCAGAAAGAAGGTGGAACCCGCTCTGTCCCTCTGCATCACATCACCTCGGACATCTTCAAGCTTTGCCAAGAAATCAACACGCCTTTCCAACCTCTCCACATTCCAGGCAACCGGAACGCGATAGCAGATGCCCTCTCTCACAGCAAACCACCCTCAGGGGAATGAGCCCTCAAGACATCAATCTGCGAATATCTCTTCAGCATCTGGGGCAAGCCAATAATCGACCTATTTGCCACGAGGCACAATGCCAAACTTCCCCAATTCATCAGTCCAGTCCTGGCTCCTGGACGACCTTTGCGCCGTGGATGCACTGACCTACCCCTGAAAGAATCTATACGCTTACCTATTCCCTCCGTTCAAACTTCTGCGAACAAACCCAAGGCCTCTTTCTCCTAATCGCACCCAACTGGCCAGCGTCTCCATGGTACCCACAACTACTAAACCTGCTCGTAGATCTCCCAGACCTACTGTTTCAACAGAAGGGAACCAAATTCCACCCGAACTCAAGGATCTTACATCTGCATGGGTGGCTACTATCATCCGACTCATCAAAGAGGCAGGAATTTTTGAAGAACAGGCCACCAGAATCACCAGCAAAGCACTCGAAACTCAACCAACAAACTTTACAACAGTACTGGGAGAGATGGTTTCATTGGTGTAAACGACAGAAGGTTAAGCCAATCAATCCCCCTATGCGTGAACTGTCTTCTTCACAGTCCTATTCAAGGATGGACTTAGGCTCCACCATACTTGTCTACTGCTCTGCACTAAATTCAGTCTTCAAAGCTGCAGGAAACAAACACCTCTTTGAAGACTTTCGCATTTCCACATTACTGAAATCTTTCGAAAACGAACGTCCCTCCATCCACAAAAACCTTCCCTCAATGGGACCTCCCACTGGTTCTGAAATCCCTCATGAAAGAACCATATGAGCCAATTCAGACCTTGCCACATCAATCACCTCACAAGGAAGACAGTTTTTCTAACGTCACTTGCCGCAAGTCTTCGAAGCAGTGAAATGTAAGCTCTCTCAAGTAACCCCGCTTACTGCTTCTTCTTCGACAACTACAACTTCATCGATCTGAAACCTAGTCCCAACTTCCGCGCCAAGACACAGAAACCCTCTGAGCCATCAAAGCCAATTATTATTCCAGCGCTCACAAACATCATTGGCGATGAACCCGAAAAAACACTATGCCCCGTTTGGACCCTGCGTTACTACGTCAAGCGAAGAGCCGACCCCGAATGCAGAAGAGGCCGACTTCAACTCTTTCTCCTCTTCACCAAAGGCACAAACGTCACATCAGCTGCTATGATTGCAAACTGGATCAAGAAAGTCGTTTACAAGGCTTACGACGACCAGAACATCAGTTGCACTGACGAGAACATCAAGGTCACAGCACACAAACTTGGGGCACTTTCAACCTCATGGGCGTTTCACAACCAAGTCTCCAATCACCGAAATCCTCCAAGCTGCATCATGGAGAAGCCAAACTGTCTTCACAAGTCACTACTTCAGGGACATGACAAGACAGGAAGATGGTCAACATTGTCTGGGTTCCATCGTGACAGCCAGATGTGTCGTCCGACTCCCTTAAGCACTTAAAACAGAAACGAAGACCTCCAGAAGACGGAAACAAGACTTCTCCGGCCGAAGACCTCTTGAAGTTGGAAGCAAGACCTCAACTCTAAACAAACGGCCCTTTTCAGGGCCACAACATTCTACGAAAGAGATCCAAATACCTGTTTCTGTTTATTTTATCAATAAAGTGCGAAGTTTAGTTCAACTCCTTGGGGGAACCAGTCCGCAACCGGGGTGACTCGTCATGATGGTGCCCGCCACCTATACTGACGAGGTCAACTGTAAATGCAATCAAATTTACAGGTAGTAGAAATTTTCGTGCTGACAACTAGAAACCTTAATTTTTCCAGAGTCAAAATTGGTTTCTATCGTCTGATCGAAATTTATACTGCCTGTAAATACCCACCCTACCTCCCCTCTTGAGCCATCATGGTTGACATATCGAGAAGAAATGAGATGGCCATCTGGCCGGTCCGTCCGCTTTTATAGGAGGGCTGCGCATGACGCATGTGCAATAGGGTTGCGCACTGGTTGTATCTAGAGAGCGAAAAACCTCAAAATGTTAAAGAGCACCCGGGGACTGAATGCAATTAAATTTACAGGTAGTAGAAATTTTTGACAAGACGATAAAAACCAATTTTACCCGGGAAAAATTAAGGTTTTCTTTATACAGGGTGTGTCATCTCAAGTGTTGCTGCTCAATATCATCCCTAGTATTGCAGACACATCGTACATGGCCATGGAATACGTTGGAACATCCATGGGACCATCAGACCCATGGTCTAACCCGACAATGACATTGACGACCGGTTTCAAGGTCCGAAAAACTAACTTAGTGATAAACCTTAACAAGTCTTGTTTGGAACTTGTTCTGACGTACGACCATACTTTCTTAGTTTTAATTGGTTAGAAGGCACACGATAAACCCCATTATCAGGCCGGTTGTAACGATGTGCACGGTAACTTTTGTGTGACTTTTGTGCATGCGAAAGGTAGCAAGTTTCTCTTAGATTTTAGAGTAGAGTTGGAAAAAATCATGATTAAAAAAAAACTCTTAAATCAGATTTTTACTGCTAGCCTAAAATACTTACCTGTATTTTATATATGCTTTCCAGTTTTGGAAATGCTACCCGTCCCAAACATGAAATTTCTACTCTCCTGGTCCTTGCAATGGCACTCCCCGGGGCTCATGACCACCGCTAGGTGGCGCCCCATTCCCGCTCATTATCACAGTTTGTTTTGGGACGCGACTGAGACAGTCGCTACTACTCTATTCTCTCATCATGAGAAAGCCTACAAGATATACGAAATGTGCTTCTTACCCGGTTTATGAGAAGCAAAAGTGTGGAAGAAGATGAATCAATTGGAAACACAAGCTTGGTGTCGCCGATGCAGAGTTTGTGACTTTTCAATTTAGAAGTGTGCCGAAGTGTGCGACAATTTAGGCCCAGACGATCGTGACGGTCGAGGCAATGTGGGCAGATTCGACCGAGCGTAGTGGTTTGCATCAGACGGCTAGGGAATTAGCCGTTTTAGGAGGGCATTCATCGTCAAACAACGATATGAATGTATTTGGAATCGGGGGTCGTTTCCGTGATTCCAACGAGTAATGCTCGACTGCTGATAGGAGCGGACGCGTCCTTTGTTTGGGCGCTGTCCGGGTCAGCATCGAACCCGTATCAGGCACCGGTCATGGCGGCATGGTAGCGCCGTGCGTGACAACGAAATGGAAAAGGCGTAGGGGGGATGGAAAGCCGACCAAGCGGCTGTAGTGAAGTAATCGAAACTGGCGACGCAGAAAGGTGTTTCGACGGTTTTGAATGTTTGTTGGTCCACCGGGTCCCGCATTCCGGCGGCTGTTTATTAGTGCTGCGGACATCGTTCCAGTCCGGGTGACCGGCGGCCCAGTCCGGGTCAATGGCGGGCTGGTGACCGGCGGACAGTCCGCCGGGTCACTGGCGGACGGGTGGCGAATTGGCTATTGTTTTCCATCCAAGAGAAGGTGTACCACCATGGAGGTTGTGATGTGCAGTTTGTAGACACGACCGACTTCGTGTTTATTAACGGCATTTCGTTCAGTGTGTGGGTCGATGGAATCGTGATGTGTGACGCTTACAGTGTGCGTCGGCCGTTCGTGAATACGATCGGCCGATCAGACAGACGGTGGAGCGTTAATTTTGTGTGACGAAACCGCGATGTGTCTGTGCGTGGGAAAGTAGTTTTCTTATTTAAACTATTTTCTGGTAGCTTATCGTCTCTGTATGACACGGGCCGATCGAGTTATTACAGTTATTTTTTTATTTGTGAAACAAACAGCCGGTTTCCAATGGAATGTGGCTGGAGCCAAGTACAAAAAAAAAACAAAAAAAAAAAAAAAAAAAATCAACATTATTGGATCCATGCCATATAATATGGACACACGCAAAGCGTCGGGCCCGGACCAGACGGTTAGGTTATGAGTGTGGTGTTTCCGAAAGCTTCACGGGAATGGCTGCCTTCGTGAAAGGGATGCACGGTTTGGGAGACGTGCTTAGTTGCAGCACCTCCTACCTCTCGGGCCTTTCCACTCCAGTCGGGAATGACTTGCAGTTGGCCAGTCAGTGTTACATCTACATGTGCTCACAGATTATAATGTGTGTATTCTCTAGAATGGCAGGTTGTGCTACCTGTCCATGTTCCCAAGTGAAAGTGGGGACATGTCGGTCAGCTTTATCGGTTTGTAATAGTTTGTACCGATAAAGTGGTGTATATTGTTGTACGGTGACGTCTGGGGTAGGTATGATTAGGGCATGCAGGCCCTCATCACGACGTCCAGGTAAGGGGGGGGGGGGATGGCAACCCCACCCCAGCCCTCTATTTTGACCATAGTGTGTTACAGTAAGAGTCTAGTGTATGGTTGGTTACGAGTATTGTTTCCAAATTGGTTTATCATTGAAACATTGCTAGTTGTGTTTGATGGTTGGTGTTAGTCTAACACCTTGGGAAATGTGACAGTGATTCGAGGGCTGGCCTGATGCGCAGTACCCTTGAATCACAATACGACAGGGATGGAGAGATGGTAGATGCTCTCAAACTTGCTTGTTACTGTTCTTGGTGTGTTGTTGTGGAAGTTTAACTTAAGTCGTAGTCACATTATCGCTGCTCTCCCAGTCTTTTCTGCGTGAGGGCAGTTGATGGATCCCATAGCGCCAAAAAAATCGTCAACCACTGGTATATCCAGGCGGTAGTTGATTACATCCCGAGCGCTAGACGAAATGGCACATGTAGCAGTCACAGACCGCTGGTGCACATGGGTGTCGCAGTTTTTAACCGCGGGCACGCCATATCATGCGTGGTATTTTATATATAATGTATTAATTTTGATTGCATGTTAATCTTAAAATTGAGATTAATTTAATCTTCCATTATTAATATAGTATTGGTAAGACAATCTTGAGTAAGGTTTGAGTCTTGAGTTTTTTGTCAAAGCCTACTAAAGTAACGCTTTGTCATTTCCACACATTCAAGGGAGATAGTTAATTATACACTTTTGTCATACCCCAATGATGAAAGTTATATATTTATAAGCTTCATGTTAAGCTTAGTGGAAGTCAATTAGTTCTCTGCAATTGACAGTCGCTTGGCCACAGCATATGTTCCATGTAACTTGGGTTATGACTGTTGGTGATTCGATGCTTGGAATGTGTGGTGTCGCCAGTCGCATTCACTGCTGTGGATATTCTTATTTTTAACGAGTAAAATTTGGCAATTAAATGGTATGGATTTTGGTTTTTCGTGTTGCGGATAAAACTTCCTCCTAAAGGAGTATGGTTTTGGCGATGAATAATTGTTGAACATTGCTAAGTGCTTACCACTTAGTTTCAAGATTTCATTTATTTTTATAATTAATGATTTATAATTGGCAAAGCGACTTGGTCGGCATTTAATTATAAACCTCATAATTTTGCCAACCTTTTGGTAATTTTAGCCTGTATCTTATGAGGTTTTAATAGTTTGGAATTATTGCACTTGCTACTCACTTTCAAGTATCACTTTCTTGATTGAATTTTGGACGAACCATGTATGGGTTACCAGCTGGCGAGCAATTGGCTTACGGCCCTGGTGGCTGACAGGCCGAAGACAGTTACACTTTACTTGGTGTCAACCTGGAACTGACATTTCACGGTTTTATTGGAAATATTAGCCTGACGACTCAGAAATTTGGTAATAGGGTAAAAATAAGATCTGTGATGTAGCGTAAAGTTTATTTGGGAAGTTCGTTTACGGTGGCTTTTATAGCAGCATTGCCTGTGCATGGGTGAATTGACATGGTATTTACCACTAGGCTACCATTATTGGATGATGGAATTCTGCGGTGTTTTCATGATCGGCGAGGGACATGTTCTAACATTGCCTAGACTTGGTAGGGTGTTTTATGACTACGTGTTTATGAATTCGGGGGAAATGTGATAGTGATTCAAGCATCCATGCTAAGTCTACCGTATCTAGGATACACGAAAAAGTCAGTTATCCGACAAAATGTGTGAAATCGTGTATTTTGTCTGATTTTCACCTAAAAACACGCATTTCATCAGGCATTTTTAGATTCTGTTCAGACAATTTAACAAGCCAAATATTAGACACTTCGTAGATTTTGCTTGTATGGATTCAAGGGATAGCTTGACACGCTGTACCCTTGAATGACAATGCGACAGGATTGGAGAGGGGTTGGCAGCCATGACCATAGCAGTTCGTTTGTTCTGGTGCATTGTAGTTGGAGTTTATGTATACTAGTCGCTGTCACGTTATCGCTGCCTTCCCAGACGAAAGATAAATCTGGGCAAGGTCAGTGGATGGTTCCAGTGGCGGTTATACCCGTGAAGTTACCCAACGGGGGGAAAACTTCGCCACATCAGTAGATTTGGAGGACGATGAGATACGTCGGCTCTGGGGGCTGCCTCGTCGACACCAGCTCGGGGGACGGACTGGTGAATCTACTACAGGACAATGTTACCCCACCGGGCTCACCTAGACGGGACGGCAGTGTGGATACGACAGGGTATGGTGATGACGAGTCATCGCCTATACATAGGAGATGACATTGGGCACGATCCTAACAGTGTGGTTTTGGGGCCTGCCCCACAAATCTCCGACCAGGTATCGATGGGGACCGGCCGGACCAAGTCCGGACTGGAATCCTTAGCTTTCAGTAGTGGCCAGGAGGGAGACAAGAACGGACAGGAATGCCCGGACTCGATCGTATCCCAGTCCTGGTCTAAGGCATGGAGCAGCGGACAGCCGATGTCGGTCTGCACACAGTCCGGGTCTCGGCTAACTTCGCAGTCCGGGTCAAAGCCGAGTGCGGACAATCCCAGCTCAACCTTGCAACCGCACATTTCGTGGGGCTTGCTAGTATCGTGGGACAGCCAGTGGGCAACTTTTGGTGGCCAAGGGGCGGGGTCATTCGTTTACAACTAGCAGAACTATGGACACTGAAGTCGGCGGACCAGGTCGACTTCCCTTAACAGCATCTGGGCAGCACACTCCACCCAAACCTTACGCCCCACACCATCACGCCGGCAGGTTATGAAAAGTGAGCGTGTTAAAGGATGATCATCCAAGGGAGTCTCCAACGTGGTGGGGGAGTGTCACCGCGATTCTTCCTTACAGATCTATGAAGGAATGTGGAGAGGGTAGTTGGAGTGGTGCAGTGTTAAGACTGTTAGTGCATCACAACCTTAACCATGGGAACTTTACGAGTTGTTAGTTCTCTATTTGACCAGGGTTTGACACCATGTGCTATCAAGGGTGCAGGGCTGCCATCTATTCAGGGTTGGCAAACGGGGGGAAGCAAGGAGACATATGTAAGCACAGTGTTGTCGCGAGTTACCCAGTCCTTCGGTGTACTATGCCCTATAGGGCGAATACTGTGCCCTTAGGGGGACCCTCCATGCATTCTGCATATTCTGGTCTCCCCGTCCCCCTCCCCTGTTTGAGCGGTGGCACGATGCCTTCCCCAGAAACCTCACTTTTACCCTTGAGACAGATGAGTCACCGACGACAGTTGTGGTGTCAACTTTTAAAACCCCTTCATTGGAACCAGGATTCTCGGATAGGTTCTCTGCCCCCCGAGTGGTGAGGGCCTTCCTCACTTGACCCAAAAGGTTATGTGAGGAAACTGAAGCTGTAGGGATTTCGTACCGTGGAGATAGGCCACGAGTCCCGCTGTTCGTAAAGCTCACGAAGGATGGTGGGTACTTTACGCGCGACCCTGCATCACCAGGGCTCTAAGGTAGAGCGATAGGCAGAGCTTTCACAGGAGCACGTCGCTCGGACACTCCTGCCAGGGGGCGGTGTTACATGCACGGGGTTCATACCAGGGTAACATCTTGGGCGCTAACAGCTGGAACGCCGTTGGAGGAAAATATCGAAACTGGTCGCTGGAGGAACCGCAATACCTTCATCGCCCACCATCTACAGCGTGTGGGAACCCCCTCATCAGGTAACAGAGGGTATCAATTCACCGCGGCAGGTAAAGTAGTGAAGTTTTAAGGTAAGGGTTGTAGGTTATCTACCGGACCTGAAGGGTCTACAGTTGCTTACTGCGTTCACACGTGTTCCACTTTGTGTGATTTCGGTAGGATGGTCTTGCAAAGGCGTGGGTTCGACGCCACCTATTTAGGTAGGACAAAGTCAGCATATATAAAATACAGGTAAGTATTTTAGGCTAGCAGTAAAAACGGGGTTTTACCCCTAAAAATAGTTTTTACTTAGCCTAAAATACTTACCTGTAGGAACCCACCCTCCTCCCGCGTCGAACCGTCTAGAACGGGGAGACAAACTGTGATAATGAGCGGGAATGGGGCGCCACCTAGCGGTGGTCATGAGCCCCGGGGAGTGCCATTGCAAGGACCAGGAGAGTAGAAATTTCATGTTTGGGACGGGTAGCATTTCCAAAACTGGAAAGCATATATAAAATACAGGTAAGTATTTTAGGCTAAGTAAAAACTATTTTTAGGGGTAAAACCCCGTTTTTCTATTGCCGTTCGGAAATATCCAATACCTGAAAATTTATAGCATTCTTCCCCGAAGTATGCTTCTCTCGCCGGAATTTTAAAGTTGTGGAGAGCCGGCCAGCTGCGTAATCCGTCCGCGCATGCTCATGGACTCCCTATAAAAGCATTCAGGCGAGACGGTCTGCCATCTTTTCCCTCCAGCGTCGACTGGAACGTCTACTCCTTCGCTTCTCTCCGTCAAGCAGTGTTTTCTCCCTCCCAGTCCAGATTTCAATTTCTCGGACAGCCGCGTTGCACTCAAGTGGAGTGAATAATGGCCGCCCCCTCACCCTGAAGCCCTTCACCTGTCGATCCTAATATTGTTGTCAGTCCATCGTCGCATCTCCATTCTTTGGACTGCCATCCTTCGCATCTCCGTTTTGCGGACTACCATCTGTCACTCAAGCAACCTTCACCAATGTCGGTCCCCACTCGCCAAACGGCGAGGAAAATTCAACAGTTGGTGAATTGGTTTTTAGAGCTACTCGCCAAAATGGCGACTGATTAACAAGCCCTGATGCTTAAATTGTCATATCTCGGGAACCGTATTAGCTAGAAACGAGCAGTTTGCGGCGTTGCGTGCAGAATTACAAGGGCTCTCCAACCAAGTGTGCAACAATGTCGCTAGCTACTAGTTGATTGGAGAGTTAGATTAATGCAAACAATATTTAAGCATTAAGTAGTAGCACAACTGCTTAAATTGTTTCTATATGGCGAGGAGGCAATGGACAATGGCGAGTGCATTTTAATGTCTACTGGCCAAATGGCGAGTGCCATACAATTCACATTCGTGAAGGTTGCACTCAAGCGGACTGGATTATGCCACAATTCAAAGGAACTTTCGTTCAACCATCACCAATCAATCCTCTATCCTGAAAACAAGCACTCATGGATCGAGCCAGACAAAATTTCAAAACAAACCTTCATTTTCTCCATTCCCATCGAAGATTTCAAGTTTCGGATCGCCATCCTAATCCAAGTTTCTCTGTCCGTAAGTCAAGAACGTGCATTTGTGGATCGTGCTATCCGAGTTTCTCAAGACAAGTCCAAGCCTCCCCATCCGAACCCGCATTCGCCTTCCCCTCCTTGCAAGCTATCCTAAGTTTCTCCGTCCTCATCCAACTTCCTGTCCTCAGATAAACCATTCTTCATTCAAGCGGACTGGACCATGCCAAGATACAAAGAAATCTGAAGGAACCGTCATCCAAGGCGCCCCGTCGCCTGTCGAACTGTCCTTTGCACAACGATCAGCCTCTATCCTCATTTCAAACACATGCACTCATGGATCGTGCAATCCGAGATTTTCAACACAAGGCCAAGCCTCCCCATCCGAAACCGCCATCATTATCCAACATCGATATTCTGAATCATCAAGGAAAAACTGTCGTTCCTTCACATGGATCTGAATTACGGATTGCCACACTGTTTTTTTGGCGCCATCGCAGTCCGGGTAGCTCCTTCACATCTGACACTGTACTGATTCCGCATCAGCCTGCTGTCCCTCGCCAACCGTCAACACAGCTTCTTCGGATGTTCGTCCTTCGCTACTGATGTACCTCGTCGACATTCATCGCAGCCCCTCCGAACACTCATCTTTCGCTGTTTGCTGTCCTTCACCAACATTCATTGTTCGTCCTTCGCTGCTGCTGTCCCTTGTCAATGATCATCACAGCACCTCCAAACTTTCATCCTTCGCTGCCTGCTGTCCCTCGCCAACATTCATCGCAGCTCCTTTGTACGCTCACCGTTTGCTGCAGCTGTCCCTCGTCAACAATCATCGCAGCTCCTTCAAAAATTCATCCACCGCTGTGTGCTGTTCCTCGCCAACCATTATCACAGCTCCTGCAGACCTCCATCCTTTGTGGCCTGCTGTCCCTCGTCGGCCATCATCACAGTACCTCCGCACCTTCATCCTTCGCTGCCTGCTGTCCCTCGCCAGCAATCATAGCAGCTCTTTGGACCTTCATCCTTTGTTGCCTAAAGTTGCTGTCCCTTGTCGACAATCATCGCAGCTCCTCCAAATACTCATCATTCGCTGCCCGCTTTCCCTCGCCAACGTTCATCGCAGCTTCCTCGGACCTTCGCCCTTCGCTGCTGTTGTTTCTCGTCAACAATCATCACAGCCTCTTCGGACCTTCGCCCTTCGCTGCTGTTGTTTCTCGTCAACAATCATCACAGCCTCTTCGGACACTCTTCCTTCGTTGCCAGCTGTCCCTCTTCGACATTCATCGCATCCCCTTACTGCCGGTGCACACGTGCGGTACCGCATTTGCGGTCGATGCTACGGTACCGCATTTGCGGTTTGGTTTACGTGACATCTGTTGGGTACTGCACACGTACCAGCGTCGACGTTGCGTTACCTCCCGCCGCTCGTGCGGTCGATTTGCACCGCAATTTCCCCCGTCAATGCAGCGTTACCGCAGCGTTAGAAAAACGCAATTGCGTCTCTTGAGTACCTTGGGTGACTTGAGCGGTGCACACGTCCGCCGTTTACCGCAAAAGCGTTACCGAAAATGGCATCCAATTTCGAAGAAATAGACATGGAATTGTTTATTGGGGGAGTACAGAACTATCCTGAAATATGAAATGTTGCTGCAGAAATGATTGCAGACTCATTGGAAAGTTATTAAAGAACTTATCCGAATTTTTTAGGTAATCTGCAAAGGATGTAAAAATTTTCCCCTGGTACGTCTTAAATTAGTACATCAATGTACCAAAATTCGTCGCATTGGTTTTAAAATATATTTTTGGTTCACGAGGTAGGCGAAAAAAGCATTATCGTCTCATTGGTTTCAAACTATAATTTTTTGTACACGAGGTTAGGGAACCGAACACGCACATAGTCACCGAAACGGCACCGAAGCGTCAACTTGGTCAATAAAACGCACGTGTGCACCGGCGCTTAGGACTTTCATCCCTCACTGTTACTGTTCCTCTTCGACAATCACTGCAGCTCCTTCCAATCTTCGTCCTTCGCTGCCTGCTGTCCCTCGCCAACAATGACTGCAGCTTTTCTGGACCTTTGTCCTTTGCTAACTGTCCCTCTTCGACGATCATCACAGCTCCTCCGAACCCTCGTCCTTCACTGCTGGCCCTCGCTAGACAATCATCGCAGCTTCCTCGAGACATTCGTCCTTTTTCTGCCTGAAGTCCTTGACTGACTGCTGTCACAGCTGTGCAGCCGCTTATCCGACGCTGCCTGTTGGCCTCAACGACAACCCTTTGCAGCTTACTACCGCTCGACGTTTCAAGCCTGCTGTCCCTCACGGTCATACGTTTGCAGGCTCCAAACCTTTACCCTTCACCATCTGAAGGCCTTCCCCGACACCTGCTTACAACCTGATTTCGATTGTTGCAGCTCTGCGGCCCTTCGGCCCCCGTTGCCTTGTATCTTTGCTGACTATCTGTTGCAGTCCCAATCCGTCCACCGCTTGCACAATGACTGTTTAATCACAACTTCCTGACATCCGTCCTTTGCAGCCAGTTGGTGCTCATCATGGCCGAAGTAGCTCCTAACCTTGGTCATTTTCTTCACCAGCCATGCCTAGCCAATGATCGTTTCAGCGCAACACTGGTCATTAGCAGTCGTCAGGTGACTCCTCAACATTATCATTTGAAGCTCGTCCATAACCACTTCTTCCATGATCATCTTATGAATCTTCACTCACGCAACAACTACTGTCATTGTTCCAATGCGCTCCATCAACAAGTCACTTGCTCCACTCAACTTCAACACGGCGTGCTCAGACCTTTAACCAGGAACTTGTCATTCTCACTAACGAGACACAGCTTTTCCTGACCTTCATCCGTCACAGCCCAGCAAGTCTACAATACCTTGCACGACAGACGAGGAAATCGAGTCAAATCAGCAACCAGAAATTCCACCACCAATCCACGCTCACACATAATCTCCATGATGACATAGTCTCTAACGTAAGTGCATAAAGGTGGCTTAGTGAACTACGTTATTTCTATAGTTTCTAAAGACATCCGTCTGACACAATAATGAAATTGTCATTTTTACAAGCACAGCAAACAGAGACTCAACTAACATGATCCATGGCAGTTACTGGAAACGCGGGTTTCATCAGTGTAACTGAAGTAAAGTCAATCCATTCAATCCCTCTCCACCAGACCTTCTGAACTTCCTAAATGACTCGTTCATAGAAAGATTATGAAGTTCCTCCATCCAAGTCACGGATCTGCCCTAAATTGTGTCTTCAACGCAGAAAACTCGGTAATTATGCAGAAATCATGATTTTGCCGCTAGCAACTAATTTAACCTACCAGTACGCTCCTTTTGTCGTTC